>PVKP010012260.1:0-58895 GCA_004027715.1 Plecturocebus donacophilus | reverse complement strand
TTTTTATTGCATCTATTTGATTATTCTCTTTTCTTTTTTATTAATCTGGCTAGTGGTCTATTTTGTTGATCTTTTCAAAAAACCAGCTCCTGGATTTATTGATTTTTTTTTGAAGGGTTTTTTGTGTCTCTATCTCCTTCAGTTCTGCTCTGATCTTAGTTATTTCTTGTCTTCTGCTAGGTTTTGAGTTTTTTTGATCTTGCTCCTCTAGCTCTTCTAATTTTGATGATAGGGTGTCGATTTTAGATCTTTCCTTTCTTCTCATATGGGCATTTATTGCTATATATTTTCCTCTAGACACTGCTTTAAATGTGTCCCAGAGATTCTGGAACGTTGTGTCTTCGTTCTCATTGGTTTCGAAGAACATCTTTATTTCTGCCTTCATTTCATCATTTATCCAGTCAACATTCAAGAGCCAGTTGTTCAGTTTCCATGAAGCTGTGCGGTTCTGAGTTAGTTTCTGAATTCTGAGTTCTAACTTGATTGCACTGTGGTCTGAGAGACTGTTATGATTTCCGTTCTTTTGCATTTGCAGAGGAGTGATTTACTTCCGATTATGTGGTCAATTTTAGAGTAGGTGTGATGTGGTGCTGAGAAGAATGTATATTCTATGGATTTGGGGTGGAGAGTTCTGTAAATGCCTATTAGGTTGGCTTGGTCCAGGTCTGAATTCAAGTCCTGGATATCCTTGTTAATTTTCTGTCTCGTTGATCTGTCTAGTATTGACAGTGGGATGTTAAAGTCTCCCACTATTATTGTGTGGGAGTCTAAGTCTCTTTGTAAGTCATTAAGAACTTGCTTTATGTATCTGGGTGCTCCCGTATTGGGTGAATATATATTTAGGATTGTTAGCTCTTCTTGTTGCATTGATCCTTTTACCATTATGTAATGTCCTTCTTTGTCTCTTTTGATCTTTGTTGGTTTGAAGTCTATTTTATCAGAGATGAGAATTGCAACTCCTGCTTTTTTTTGCTCTCCATTTGCTTGGTAAATCTTCCTCCATCCCTTTATTTTGAGCCTATGTGTATCCTTGGATGTGAGACGCGTTTCCTGGATACAGCACACAGATGGGTTTTGGCTTTTTATCCAATTTGTCAGTCTGTGTCTTTTCATTGGGGCATTTAGTCCATTTACATTTAGGGTTAATATTGTTATGTGTGAATTTGATACTGCCGTTTTGATGCTAGCTGACTGTTTTGCCCATTAGTTGATGCAGTTTCTTCATTGTGTTGATGCTCTTTACCATTTGGTATGTTTTTGGAGTGGCTCGTACTGGTTGTTTCTTTCTATGTGTAGTGCCTCTTTTAGGAGCTCTTGTAAAGCAGGCCTGGTGGTGATGAAATCTCTGAGTACTTGCTTGTTCGTAAAGGATTTTATTTTTCCTTCACTTACGAAGCTTGGTTTGGCTGGATATGAAATTCTGGGTTGAAAGTTCTTTTCTTTAAGGATGCTGAATATTGGCCCCCACTCTCTTCTGGCTTGTAGGGTTTCTGCTGAGAGATCTGCTGTGAGTCTGATGGGCTTCCCTTTGTGGGTAACCTGATCTTGCTCTCTAGCTGCCCTTAGTATTTTCTCCTTGATTTCAACCCTGGTGAATCTGATGATTATGTGCCTTGGGGTTGCTCTTCTTGAGGAATATCTCTGTGGTGTTCTCTGTATTTCCTGGACTTACATATTGGCCTGCCTTGCTAGGTTGGGGAAATTTTCCTGGATAATATCCTGAAGAGTATTTTCCAGCTTGGATTCATTCTCTTCGTCACATTCGGGTACACCTATCAAACGTAGATTAGGTCTTTTCACATAGTCCCATATTTCTTGAAGACTTTGTTCATTCCTTGTTACCCTTTTTTCTGTCATCTTGCCTTCTCGTTTTATTTCACTGAGTTGATCTTCGACCTCTGATATCCTTTCTTCTGCTTGGTCAATTCAGCTGTTGAAACTTGTGCGTGCTTTGCGAAGTTCTCCTGTTGCATTTTTCAGCTCCATCAATTCACTTACATTCCTCTCTAAGTTGTTTATTCTCATTAGCATTTCGTCAAATCTTTTTTCAAGGTTCTTAGTTTCTTTGCATTGGGTTAGAACATGTTCTTTTAGCTCAGAGAGGTTTCTTATTACCCACCTTCTGAAGCCTGATTCTGTCAATTCTTCGCACTCATTCTCCATCCAGCTTTGTTCCCTTGCTGGTGAGGAGTTGTGATCCCTTGTAGGAGGGGAGGCGTTCTGGTTTCGGGTGTGTTCATCCTTTTTGCGCTGGTTTCTTCCCATCTTTGTGGATTTATCCACCTGCCGTCTTTGTAGTTGTTGACTTTCAGATTGGGTCTCTGAGTGGACGTCCAGTTTGTTGATGATTAAGTTATTTCTTTCTGTTTCTTAGTTTTCCTTCTAACATTCAGGCCCCTCTGCTGTAGGAGTGCTGAGGTCCACTCCAGGCCCTGCTTGCCTGGGTATCACCTGCAGCTGCTGCAGAACAGTAAGGGTTGCTGCCAGTTTCTTCTGCTTCTATCTTTGTCCCAGAAGGATACCCACCAGATGTCAGTCTGAGTTCTCCTTTATGAGGTGACTCTTTGGATATACGGGGATCAGGGAGCTGCTTGAGGAGACAGTCTGTCCTTTATAGGAGCTCACATGCTAAGCTGTGATCTCCGTTGTTCATTCAGAGCTGCTGGGCAGGTACATTTAAGTCTGCCGCAGCAGAACTCATAACCCCCCCCACCCCGCTTTTTTTTTCCCAGGTGCTCTGTCCCAGGGATTTAGGGCTTTGTTTATGAGTTTCTGTTGTCCTGCTGCGTTTTTTTCAGGGCTGCCCTGCCCTACCAGGATGCAGCCTAGTCACTGTCTGCTTACAGAGGCCTTGCTGAGCAGCTGTGGGCTCCACCCAGCTGCCGTGTGTACTTCCCTGCAGTCCTGTTTATATGGGTATAGTTAGAACTGACTTGGCCATGGCAGCCCACCTCTATAATGGTGGACTCTCTATGTAATGGCGGGCTTCCTAGGCAATGGCCGGCTGCCTCAGCAATGGCAGACTACTTCCATAGTGGTGGACTGCCTTGGTAATGGCGGATGCCCCTCCCTCACAGAGCTGGACTGTCCCGGGTTCAGCTGTGCTTGCTGTGAAACTCTCAATCCAGAGCATTTCAGACTGCTGTTTTTTGTGGGGGTGGGACCAGACGAGCCTGATCACCTGGCTCCCTGCCTCAGAGTGAACAGTCAACTGTCTCCCAGGTGTTCCAGTCACCTGTTGAAAAGGCGCCGAGATCTGTGCAATTTCCCGTGTGGCGACCCACTGCGCCTGCACTGGCTGAAACAATCGCGCTGAGATTCGTGGTGCTTTTTTGCCTGGGACTCTCCTGGCCTGGCTCCCTGTTTCAGTCCCCTTTTCTATCAGTTGAATGGGCGACTCTGTCTTCCCGTAGCTCCAATCGCCAGCTAAAACGGTGCCCGCGGAGAACCGCCACACCAGGGTGCTGGCCAAGACAGCCGGGCAGGCTGAAACAGCCACGCTGGGGCGCCGGCTAAAACAGCTGCTCAGGCTGAAACAGCGGCACTGGGGCGCTGGCCAAAACAGCCACGCAGGCCAAAACAGCTGCATTGGTGACCCGTGGGGCTCCTCCGCCTGGGAATCTCCTGGTCTGTGGGCAATAAAAATCCATCGGGGAATTGTGGCATCCACTCACCCTCCATGCTTTCGCTGGGAGCTGCAATCTTGAGCTGCTCCTAATTGGCCATCTTGGATTCTTCCCCCAGCATGAAGTATTTTTTACGTGTATAATATGTGTGTGTATATGTATTAAGCAATATATACCACATGAGCTTATATAAAATATATACATATTTTATGTTATCAGACATTTAAATGTATATACATATAAATGTATATTAAATGTATTTTATGTGTTTATATATTTTTGTGTATATTTAATATGTACAACACATGTTGAACATGTGTGTGTATATATATATATATTTGTGTGTATATAAACAAGGTTTGAAATAATGTTAAATGTGAACAATAGAAATTAGTGGGGGCTGGTTTTTTAAGATTCTATTTTGAACTCTATTACTTGAGTTTGTTGATTTGAAGCATACTACTTTTTTAGTAAACATTACTATAAAGGCAGTGAGGGACAGGAAGTCAATTGAACAGGAGGAACAGCATTTTCAGAACTGGGAGTTCTCATGGGAATAGTCTCAAGTGGGAGGGGCTTGGTGTGAAACGAACAAGCAGACATCACACAAAAAAACACAACAGTGGAACATGAGGGAGTGTTCAGGACTGCACAGGAGGAGAGGACAGAGAGAGATCCTAAGTAGACAGAAGCTTGCAGGCTGCCCTGAGGACTTAGGACTTCATCTAACCTTGAAGGAGGGAAATGTGATGAGGTCTTGTCATAAGAAGATCACTGTGTTTAAAGTCTAGAGAAGTGACTGCTGGGTTTGGTTTTTTGGTTTTTTTTTGTTTGTTTTTTTTTTTTTTTTTGGTGTGTGTGTAGTCATAGGAAGATAATCATTTCTAGGAAACTTAAAGAACAGCAATCCAGAACATACTGGGGTTTCCACTGAAATGAATTGTCTTCTTCATTCCCGGTGGATGCCGCTCGGCGTCAACATTTTCACCCAGGATGGTATCTGTGCCTCTAAAGGGGACTCTGACCTTTGCTTCAGGTTCTCACAGCCTCAGGAGATGATGTAGATATAATCACACATATATCTTACCATACAACATGGAGATCAAGCTTTGATCAGTTATGAAAGGAGAGTTCCTCACTGAAGATAGGCAGAGAGACAGAGGGAGAGAGAGAAATGTAGAGGGTGGGGTGGGAGGCAGAGAGAGAGGGAAGTGGGGCAGGGGGAGGGAGGCCGAGAGGGAGGTGAGGAGTATGCAGAAAGAGGCAGAGAGGGAAAGAATGAGGGAGGAGGCAGAAAGGGGGAGCAAGAGAGAGAGAGAGTGAGAGGTGGAGTGGGGGGACGAGAGACACACAGAGGGAGAGAGGGAGAGAGAACAGGGAGGGAGCGGAGAGAAGGAAGCGAGCACAGCTGAATGGAGTTCATTTGGAGCCAGAGGCAGACAAAAAAGAATGAAGAAGGAAAGAAGAGAGGGAAGGAGGATGGAAACAGAAAATACAGCGAGAAGAGTTAATCGCAGCAGACCTGGGCGAATCCCTCCAGGCCCCAGCCTTGCTGTAATTATTTAGCTCAGTGGGTTTGGGCACCAGTGCCAGCCCCCAGCAGGCTCGGCTTCGACCCTTCCCTGTGACTGATTAGTTTCACTGCATCCCCTGATCTGCCTCAGTCACTTTTCATCACCTCGGGTCATGGGCATCAGGTTTTCACACCTCAGGTTATTTTTCTATGAAATGGGAGCAGTGATTTTTTTTGACCTCATGGGACTGCTTTTAAAAAATGTGCATAATTCACTTGAAGCGAGAATGCTGATATTTAAAATAGAATTCTCAATTCAGGGTGAATGTTTTTGCCTTTTCAAATTTATCAATAAAGATTCACAAAGGCTCTACTTTTGTGTTCAAAAAAGCTCAGTTCCAAGTTCAAGACCGTGGAGGAGACAAAGAAGTAGATATGGAGAAGTGTCCCTTTTCATCAACATTCACAACTTCTTGTCTTCAAATGACAATGTTAAGAAAATGAAAGGGGAAGCCACAGATTGGAGAATCACTATATCTATATCTAAGTCTAGATATAGATATAATGATTTTTTTTTGAGACAGAGTCTCATTCTGTTGCCCAGGCTGGAGTACAGTGGCACAATCTTGGCTCACTGCAACCTCTGCCTCCCAGGTTCAAGCAATTCTCCGGCCTCAGCCTCTTCAATAGCTGGGACTACAGGTGTGTGCCATCAATCCCAGCTCATTTTTTTTTTTTTGTATTTTTTAGTAGACACAGGGTTCCACCATGTTGGCCAGGTTGGTCTTGAACTCCTGACCTCAAGTGATCTACCAGCGTTGGCCTCCCAAAGTGCTGTGATTACAGGTGTGAGCCATCACACCCAGCCTGCAATACATATATCTGACAAAGGACTACTTCTAGAAAATAAAAATAACTTAGAATTCAATAATAAGACAACTTGATTTTTTTTAAATGAGCAATGGTAAGAATCAATATCCACATGCCTGAGCACATGCAAATGAAGCTTAACATCATTGGTCATTATCCACGACAACATCCTCCTTCAGATCCACTAGAATGGCCAAAAGTTAAAAGATTGCCAACACCAAATGTTGGCAAATACATGGAACAACCTGAAGTCTTGTACACTGCTGGCGAGGATATAGTTGTTCAACCCCTCTTGAAAACATGTTGATAGTTTCTCATAAAATCGTATCATAACCAAGAGCTGTATAACAGGGCCCCCCAACTCTCAGGCTGTGGCCTGGTACTGGTTCCTGGCCTATGAGGAACCAGTCTGCACAGCAGGAGTTGGGTTGGGAGCCAGTATTACTGTCTGAGCTTCGCCCTCTGTCAGATCAGTAGGGGCACTGGGTTCTTATAGGAGGGGAAACCTATCGTGAACTGTGCATGCCCGGGATCTAGGTTGTGCTTCTTATGAGAATCTAATGCCTGATGGTCTGACGTCGAATAGTTTCATCCCAGAACCAACCCCCGACCACGTACAGTCTGTAGAAAAAGTGCCTTCCACAAAATCAGTCCCTGGTTCAGAAAAGGTTGGGGACTGCTGCCCTACGATACTATTCCTAGATCTTTACCCAAGAGAGGTAAACATGGCCACAACAGAGATTTATTTATGAATAAAGCAGCTTTGTTGCTAATGGCCCCAAACTGGAAACAAACGAAATGGCCATCATCAATTGAGTGTCTACTCACGCTATGGCTAACAAGCCAAAAAAGAAAAAGAACGAACGGCTGATACAGGAAATGTGGGTGAATCTCAGAAGCATTGTGCTGAGTAAAGAAAGCAGACACAAAATTCTGCAGTCTACACTCTGTAAGACTGATTGCCACAGAACTTCAGAAAACAGAAATCCAATCCAATCTATAGTGACATAAAACAGGCTAGCAGTTGACTAGGGCTGAGGGGTAGGGGGTGATGCGTGGGAAAGGCCAAAAAATAACTTTTGGGGTGATGAAATATACCTTGATGTGGTAATGCTTACATGGGCTTACACATTTGTCAAAACTTATTGAAAGGTATCCTTAAATTGGGTGTACTTTATTGTGTATAAAGTGTACCTCAATAACACTGATTTAATTTTCTAGAGAAAAAAAAACCGATTACATCAAGGAGCTAGCAAGACTAAGAATCATTGCATCCTTAGGGCATTTTAATCCAAAATATATCAATTTGAGGAGGGGGAGAATTTTCTAGTAGGGGATCTTAAAGCCTGTTCTAATATTAACATACTTTCTATATTAATGTTACCATCAGTCATATCTCAATCTATAAAGTGACAAAGATGCTGAGTAAATCAAGCTGCATACCAAGTCCCTGTAGTGACATCTGACTATCCTTTATAATGTCATCTGCCTTCAAACAAATCAGATTTTGTCCTAAGAGGTACTATTCATAATATTGGTGTCATCGGTTTTATGTTTATCGTGCTCACTAGTAATAGCAAGGATTTTTAAATTTAAGAAACTCAAGTGACATTTGAAAAATATCTGAGATGAAAAATAAAGTAGATGAATAATTTCCTTAATCAGTATAATCACCAAGAAATTGATTATCACAGTTTATAACTGGTTCATAGGAATATTTTTAAGGCCTTGGACTACTGTCAAATTAAATGTGTTACCAGTGATGATTTATATTATGAAAAGAGAATTAATAATCAAAAGCTACTTTTTCATATCCCTTCTACTCAAATTCCTTCCGATTACTGTCACTCATTCTTCTGTGGAATTTCTTGCTGTTATCTTCTCACGACACACTTGAGCTCTGGTGTGCCCGTAAGAGGAAGAATTGTTGCACAAATGGGCAATGCTCTGGTTACAGCAGAATAACACTGACTTCACCTAGCTGAGAGTGACAGCCTTTCTTTGCTGCCTTTATCTTTGCAAAATGATCCTCGTCCGTTTCATCCTAGGCGTAGGAGGCTTATAACTGTCAACTAACACCTGGTGGAAAGGTCTCCTTTAGTCCGAAGATAGATCTAATTGAAGGGGAATCTAGGAATCTCATTTTCTACTTTGTTTTTGTTGGTTATTATTAGGGAACCTGAATGATAAGAATGATTTAAAAGTCTTCTGGAGTTATCCAATGCCCGTTGCCTGCCTGATGTGGGGACTGGGATTGTTTTGGTCTGACATCTATCTTGGGGCATCTATTTTGGATCATATTCTGTAATAGGTTTCATTCTTGTTTGAGCCAAACCCATTGCACCCTTGGAAGGAAACCATCCAAGTGTCTGTTGTGTACCAGGCACTGTAGAACGAGTTTTAATTCTCCAAACCTCCCTACAAGGTAGCAATTATTGTTGTCATTTCCATTTTTACAGAAAACTGAAACTCAGAGGTCATGTCATTTCCCCAAGGACACACAGCTAATGATTAAAAGAAGTAGGAGTTAAATATAATCTGTCTGACTTCAGAGTCTCCAAGATATATTACTTTTTTTTTTATCAGAGACTTTGGGTACCTTCTTATTAAGACATCAAAGACAGTTCAACTCTGTTTAATGGGAGAAAGATATTGCATGGACAATAAGGAAAGACTCAACCCAAAACTAAAAATCTGGTAGAGCGTAAAAAAATAGTTACCAGTGGCTGGGAAGGGTAGCAGGGAGTTAAGAAGTGGGGATAGTTAACAGCTACAAAAAAAAAAACAGGAAGAATTAGTAATACCTAGTATTTGATAGCACAACAGGGAGACTATCGTCAAAATAATTTAATTGTACATTCCAAAATAACTAGAAGAGTATAATTGGATTATTTATAATACAAAGCATACATGCTAGTGGGGATGGGAACTCCATTTTCCATGATGTGATTATTAAACATCGCATGCCTGGATCAAAATATCTCATGTACCCTATCTATATACACACTTATGTACCCACAATTTTTTTAAAAGTCAATATGGGATATGATTTTGACCTTACACTGCAAGCAAATCAAAATAAGAATAGTATTTACATAAGTGAATCCTTCACTAAAAGTCTAATTTTCAACAAGTTTGATCCAACTAAATTCATTTTTAAGAGCTAATCAGGAAATATTCGGAGGGCAGATAGATAGTACCTTACAAAATGTAGATGATACATTTTTTTTACCCAGTATTTCTACTTCTCAAATCTGTCTGACAGTAAAACTTGCTCAAGTATTAAAATATGTGTGTTCCCGCATGTTCTCACTCATAAGTGGGAGTTGAACAAAGAGAACACATGGACACAGGGAGGGGAACATCACACAGTGGGGCCTGTCAGTGTGAGGGGCTAGGGGAGGAATGGCAGGTTGCGGGGATTAGGAGAAATACTGGATGTAGATGACGGAGGGATGGATGCGACAAACCACCAGGGCACGTATGTAACACCTGCACGTTCAGCGCACGTACCCCAGAACTTAAAGTATAACAGAAAGAAAAGAAAGAGAAAGCTGTGTGTTCAGAAACACTATTTGTGAAAGCGATTGTAGGAGAAAAAGCAGAATCCAACAAGCCGTCATTGGAGATTGGTTAAGAATCTTTTGCTACATTTATTCAGTGACATTACAGTGTAAATTTAAAAGAGATAGAGTTATCCCATGTAGGAAGTTATCCAAAATATACTATGTGAAACATATGATGCATAACAATATGTTTGCTATTTTTGTCAAAATGAAGATACATTTGCATACGTATAGAAAAACCAGGAAAGCTACATGCTAATTGTTAACAGAGGTTATCTTGGTAGGAAAATATTGATGAGATGAATATGAGGAAAGAGGATAATATTTAATTTGTCATCTTACGTGGTCTTAGATGTCTGCAATAAAAATGTGCGTGTTTTAAATAAAAGCAAAGTAAGCCAAGCACAGTGGCTCATGCCTACAATACCAGCACTTTGGAAGACCAAGGCAGGCAGATCATTTTGAGCTCACGAGTTCAAGGCCAGCATGGGCAACATGGCAAAACCCTATCTCTACTAAAAGTACAAAAAAAGAAAATCGGGTGTGGTGGTACAGACCTGTGGTCCCAGCTACTCAGGAGACTGAAGTGATGGCTTGAGCCAGGGAGGCAGAGGCTGCAGTGAGCTGTGATCATGCCACTGCACTCCAGCCTAGGTGACAGAATGAGACTCTGTCTCAAAAAGATAATAATAAATAAAAGCAAAGGCGGCCAGGTGAGGTGGCTAACACCTGCAATCTCAGCACTTTGGGAAGCCGAGGAGGGCGGATCATGTGCTGTCAGGGTTCTGAGATCAGCTTAGCCAACATGGTGAAACCGTCTCTACTCAAAATACAAAAATTAGCCAGGCATGGTGGCATATGCCTGTAATCCAGCTATTTGGGAGGCTGAGGCAGGAGAATCGCTTGAGCCTGGGAGGTGGAGTTCACGGTAAGTGCGCCACTGCACTCAGCCTGGGCCACAGAGGGAGACTCCATCTCCGAGTAAATAAGGAAGTAAATAGACGCAAAGTGTTTGAATTTGTAGTGTTCTTTGCTTTTTATAATATATTCAGGTGTGTGTCCTCATTGTTTAATTTTCATTTTAATTTTTTTATTTCAAAACTTCAAGGGTATAAATGGTTTTTGTTTCCATGGATGAGTCTTAGAGTGGTGAAGTCTGAGATTTTAGTGTACCTGAAACTCAAGTCATATACATGGTCCCCAATATGTAGTTTTTTTTAAATCTCTCCCTCCTTCCACCCTCCCAGGATACTCATTTTTAAAAACTGAATGAATAAATCAAAATATTAACAGTGGTTATCCCTGGAGGGTGAGACTAAGATTTATTTTTAATTTTGTGCTGTATATATTTTTATGCTTAAAAGTTTTCCCCAGTGAATGTGGATTGATTCTAGAGTCAGAATAAACCATATGAGTCCCTGGGGAAACATTCTCCTCTCTGGGATTTGGCTCTATCAACTATTCCAATAGACAGAGTAGAATGACCTTTACTTTGTTGGGCAAAGCAACATATTTACAACTTAAAATACTTGGTTCTACCAAACAAAACAGTGTGTTGGTTTTCTAAACATACATAGGCATGTTCTTGTCTCAGATGGCTTGGGAATATATCAGTTCCCAAGGTCTGTCGGTTGCCCTGTAACAGCTGGTATGGTCTTGACAGCAAGTTACAGAAGTTCTAACAAAACATGGCTTAAATAATAACAATATTATCTCACATTAGAAAAACACCTCAAGACACAGGGTTCTAGAGTTGGTTAATGCAGCGACTCCGTGTTGTCATGAGAGAACCTGAATTTTTCTTTCAACCCTGTTTTGCCTAGGAATATGCTAAAACCAATCCATCAACAAGGGCTAATATACAAGAGTGAATAGAAGAAAATATGGTTACATAGGAGAATTAGGATAGGACTGGAAATACAAATGTATTTAGATACAAATAAATAAGAGGTCACTGTGAAGCTGGAATAGGGAAATGTCTTGGTGAGTACGTGTCAGGGAGTTGGCTTGCCTGCCCTGTAAGGGTTGATTTCATGGGGTTCAGAATGGATTCAGGGAAAGAAATTGGGAAGGTACAACAGTCTCCTTGGCAGCTAAGGGACTGAATTAGATGGTGGTAAGGGGAACAGAAGGGAGTGATAATAGATTAGATGAATTCTACGGGGAACACGGACAGAACTTGGCTAGATATGGAAGGTGAGAGCTGGGAATAATGAGAAGATAAAGTTTTTGATCTTGGTGGCCACAAGAATGGGAGTAAAAGTGACAAGATTTGGGAGAAAAAAAGCCAATTTTTGTTCGCAGGTGATTGTGGGTTTTTTCATAACCATATTTGAAATAGAGGTCACAATGAGACTTTCCAATAGAAATGATGATTGGGCAATTGGAGATGAAGACCACAGTTTTAAGATTATCACTCCACATTTGTCATTTCTAAATGTAGAGCTATGACCTCAAAACCGTGTGAATACTTTCTCCATAACTATGATTTACACAAAACACAAAGGTCATGAACTCACAAACTTTAAAAATAAACCTATGTGGTTCAGTCCACAGGTACAAATTGTTTCCAATCCTATTAATTTCTCATTTAGCCATTCCCTCCTGAAGAGGATCTAGGATAAGGGCTGAGAAAAGAAGATTATTTCTCTACAGAGTTCATTTTATGTTTTCAGATACCATCATCATCCAGGAAGATTTATTTATTGCCAAATTAAACTTGAGCTGTATCAGGTATTGCAGAGAGATAACAGCACAGATATGGTCCCTGGCTTTGAGACTCTTACTTATACAAATGGGTAAAGTATTCACAGGCAGAAAAAATAAAGTTCTAAACAATGCCCAAGTAGGAAGTATGTACATCATATACAAGTTGAAAGTATTGGCGAGGAGAATGAGAGAGTATTACAGAATTAAAGAGAACATTTCATAGCCATACAAAATGATACATTAGGTGGTCAGAGGACCCCTACCCTATCACTGATTCACTGAATTACTGCATGGTCTATAGCAAATCAGTTCAATTCATAGTTTTCATTTTGCCATCTGTCAAATGCCACTGACTTCCGTTTGAGGAGAAATTTTTACCTGTTTGCTTATTCAACAAACACTGAATTTGACCTCCCTATCATGGTCCCCGTGGTTGGATCTAGAAATGTAAAAATGAGCATGACATAACACTTAGTTTTGGAGAAGGTTAGTAAAAAACATTTACTAGGAGGAAAATGTATCAGTTGGTATGCTCTTGACTGCAAGTAACAGAATTTCCAACAAAATATGGCTTAAATAATAATAATATTATCTTTCATTAAAACTTCTCAAGATAGAGGGTTCTAGAGTTGGTTTATTCGGTGGCCCAGTGTCATCACGAGACTCAGACTTTTCTGTTTTTCAATCCTGATAGGCTCAGCATGTTGACTTCGGTCTTCAGGTTAGTAGGTAAAAATGGCTGCCATAGCTCCAGCCATCAAATCCTGATGCAACTGAAGATCGAAACTGAGGATTAACAGAAGTAATGCATATAAAATGCGTAGGTCTTGGCACATGGAAATTGCTCAATGGATTTTAGCTTTTATTCACTTTTGATATTATGGAATACTATCTTGCTCTGAGAAATTTATTACATCGGATTGCTAGAGCTTCCATAACAAAGTGATGTGGTTTGGCTGTGTCTCCACCCAAATCTCATCTTGAATTGTAGTTCCGATAATCCCCACATATTGTGGGAGGGGCCAGTTGGAGATAATTTAATCATGAAGGTGGCTACTCTTGCTGTTCCCATGATAGTGAGTGAGTTCTTATGAGATCTGATGGTTTCATAAGAGGCTTTTCCCCCTTTTGCTCAGTATTTCTCCTTGCTGCCACCATGTGAAAAAGGATGTGTTTGCTTCCCTTTTTGCCATGATTCTAAGTTTCCTGAGGCCTTCACAGCCCTGCAGAAGTATGAGTCAATTAAACTTCTTTGTAAATTACTGAGTCTCAGGTGTGTCATTATTAGCAGAGTGAGAATAGACTAATACAAAAGTCTCAAAGACTGAGTTCCTTAAGCAACATAAATGTGTTGACTCCTAGTTCTGGAGGCTACAAGTCTGAGATGAAAGTGATGGCAGGATTGGTTCCTTCGGAGGGCTAAAAAGGAAGAATCTGTCATCTTAACCTCTCCTTTGGCTTATAGATCCATCTTGTCCACGTGTCTCTTCCCATTATCTTCTCTCTTTGTGTGTCTCTTTAATAACATTAAAAAAGGAACATCAGTCATATTGTATCTGTTGCTCACCCTATTCCAGTATGAGGTTATCTTAACTAAATAGATATGCCATGACTATTTCCAAATAAGGTCACATTATGAAGTTCTAGTGCTGAGGGTTTCAGTATACGAATTTTTGGGGGTGTACAATCACCCGAGAGCATTACTCATTGTGTGCTTTAGTTCACGTGTCTGTTTACTAATGATTTTAAAAGAATCTTTCCAGAGAGAGAAAATAAGTGGGGAAATAAGAAATTGGCCAAGTGGGGCCAGGTGTGGTGGCTCACGCCTGTCATCCCTGAACTTTGGGAGGCCAAGGCAGGTGGATCACGAGGTCAAGAGATCGAAAGCATCCTGGCCAACGTGGTGAAACCCCGTCTCTACTAAAAAATACAAAAATTAGCTGGGCATGGTAGTCCCAGCTACTCAGGAGGCTGAGGCAGGAGAATTGCTTGAACCCGGGAGGAGGGGGTTGCAATCAGCCGAGATTACGCCACTGCACTCCAGACTGGCACCTGGTGACAGAGTGAGACTCTGTCTCAAAAAAAAAAGGAAAGAAATTGGTCAAGTGTTTGGTGTACTGGGTCTCCCTTTTATGTAGCACATTCCCTTTTTCTGACTATGGGTGGATTTCTGATTCACTTGGAGGTGAAAGCTGTTTTGGAAATTTTGCATATACTGAGTTCTTTCTATAAATAAATATGTTATCTTCCTTGGTTTTGTTTCTGTCACTCTTTTCCCTTCCAACTTCATTTATTTCCTTGCTCTTTTTAAGAAAAAGGGGGAAAATCCTATTGTGTTCATTTGCATTTCCTCTCACCATGGGGGACAGTACCACTGGCCAGGAGCTTGTGAGTGCATTTTTGTCTTGTTGCCATCCTTTTCTTCTATGGGACTGTGGCTGGACGTTGCCATGGTTTATGTTGTCCACCAAGCAAAACAAAGCATAACACCTTTTACCAACTTAAAAGCTCTCCTGGATGCAGGAAGGGTTTGTAAGCTACAAAAAGTGAGTGAGTGCCCTCAGTTGCTTGGGAGAAACACAAAGATATCTGGATGGTCATTTAGGACCTCAGTCACTCTGCCCTTGGCCAGGAGGGAAACTGGATGGGAGACAGCCCTGAGTTTTATTTCTCAAAAGAGATGGAAACTGAGAGGAGACCTAACAAAGACTCCCTCCTGCTCATCAGGTAGATTGCAGCCTTCTTCATTAGGCCAAGCTGACAAGCTGTCTGGCCTCACCTTCTTCATTTACCCCAGCCCCTGACTACCTCTTTCTTCCTTTGTCTTTCTCATCCACCAGACATCTTATTGTTTGTGAACTGAAGCTTTTTAATTTTGTAAATTAGAGCCCTCCAACCCAGAGCCATTTCCACCAGTGCACACTGGCACTTTACACCCACTTGGTGGGATGGAGAACTTGGCACCTACCCTGCTGTTTGATAAAAATGATCAGGTTGGTTCACGGTGATTACTCACAGATGCTTGATTCACAGTGACATGAACAATTTTTAATTTCAAACTGAGCTGTGTGAAAACCAAATTAAAGACTTTTTGTTTCTTTTTTAATGCTTACCATTAATATTTTTTAAGGAGAAAATGAAAAAAAAAAAAGTTTTAACATCTCCAACAGTGTGTTCCATGAGTTTCCTGGTGGGAGGTGATAAAGGCATTTTTTTTAACCGACTAAAAATGGTTAGCCACAACACCATGAAAATATCTCAGAATGTTTTAAAATGAAAAAAATTCTGTGACATGGAAATAGCAATTTAGAGGGGGCCCAGGGGTTGATGGCAGCTTCGAATGGCTGATTTGATTCTTCTCTGAACCTCATGATTTCCACACCAATTTCCATCTACTTCAAAAAAGCAAGCCTCCTGAGATACAGAACGGGAAGAGTGGGGAGAAATAGGGGGATTGTTTGTTATTTTGGACACAGATGATTCCAACTGAGGGAGGACATTAAAATGTTTCAAGAAACACAGCCTTTGAAATACAGCAAGAGGTTCACATCTATAACAGACTCTTCCGTAATGTCAGCCCCCTCCACCCAGTGCAGAACCCTTTTGTGACTCTGCAAGCTTCAGAGCTCACTCCCTGGGCACCTTTGAAGCAGCAGAATTTAGCTAGAGCCTATACTGAAGCTTAACAACTCTTGCACCACACACAGATCTAAGCATAAAATTATGGTAGACAACATTATTCTCAAAACTTGTGCCATGTTAAACTTCTCTGTTGAAAAGAGGGCGGAAGTCCACTGCTTGGCTGTGTATATCCAGAGGGAGGAGAATGAACACCCTTAAGAGGAGGGTTTCAGTTGATCTGGCTGGAAAACAAACAAACAAAACTTTAGCCAAATTTACATGTCCAAAATAGAGGCTGTGGTGAAGGCAACCTAGGATTATTTGCCTTTACTTCAAACAATACTGAGTGAAAATGTGACTCCCATCATTCTGGTTGTTAATGACTTTGCCTTCCTCCTCCATGTTCTTTTGGAAGTTCTAGGCTTTTGATGCCCATGAACAAGGCTACTTAAGGGCTATCCCTTGAACATCTTTCTGGGCAATTACTTAATCTGCGGATTTTTTTTATTTTTTATGGATTCAAGCTCACTCTGACTCAGGGAAAGCTGCTTGTGGCTCATATCATTGTTTTGGAGGAGATTGAGGGTTTATAGGGCTGGGAGAGAGAGAAACCAGGGGAGGAGAAGGTGTAACAGGATGCCACTGTGCATTTCAACCAAGTTTAATATTTGTCCCATCCTAGGGAAATGAAAAAGACCAATGGGTGGAGATACGTCGTCATACCACTTAGCACTGCCATATTATGCTGGGGTTATTTAAATTGAGCTGAAACAGTGCAGAAAGCATCAGTAATGTGTCAGAGACCAGGTAAAACCATAGAAAGTTCTCTTCCTTTATCTTCTGGCTCTTCGTTAGCTTCGGAGAGAAATCTAGTTCCAAATAAACAGACTGGTCCACAAGCGATCTGCTGGAAATACATATTTCTGCTGGGGAGATTGAGGTAGATTTATTTTTGTAAGACAGAGTCTTGCTCTGTTGCCCAGGCTGGAGTACAGTGGTGCGATCTTGGCTCACTGCAAACTCTGCCTCCTAAGTTCCAGTGATTCTCTCCAGCCTCAGCTTCCCGAATAGCTGAGATTACAGGCATGCACCACCACACCCAGCTAATTTTTTTTCTGTAGTTTTTAGTAGAGATGGGGTTTCACCATGTTGGCCAGGCTGGGTTTGAACTCCTGACCTCGTGATCTGCCCACCTCAGCCTCCCAAAGTACTGGGATTACAGGCAAGAGCCAATGTGACTGGCTGGGATGGATTTTTAACTCAAATGTAGTTCTCTGCCTTAGGCAGTCTTCAAAAGGTGTAGGAAACCACCAGCTCTGACTAGCCCTTCAGTTTATTTGATCTTTCTCAATGGTTTTGAACAAAATATGTTTATCTTTGCATGAGCTCTTACTGTACCTTTCTGAGATAATTTATCAAAGGGGGGGGGTTGTTTCTGGTCTTTTGGGTTGTATTTTCACCCCAACCTCAATCAGTCTCTGACATCCAAATAAACATATTGTTACATCATGTTCCAGATAATGGGGCTGTTGCCAGGTAGGCTTTGAGTCAGCTTGACTTGACCCTGGAGGTTTGTTTCCCTTCAAATCCAATTGTGGGCTGAATGTTCTTGACTGTGGCAAAATAACCATTATGCCACATTCTTAGGCTACTGACACTTTTCTGCTGGTGACTCCGTGCAGTCCCCAAATAGCAAATCTTCTAAATCATTCAACTCCTCATAAAAGAGACAAAAGCTGCAGATACTGTCCTTCCCGCTTTTCAGATGAGGAGAGTGAGGTGCATATGCATATATATATATAATATATATACACATATATATAGATTACACACACACACACACGTGTTCATGCGTGCCTATGGTCCCGACTACTTGGGAGGCTGAGTGGTAGAATCGCTTGAACCTGGAAGGTCAAGGCTGCTAGGAGCCATGATCACGCCACTGCACTCCAGGCTAGGTGATAGAGACCCTCTCTCAAAAAGAAAACAAAGATTTATGCAATTCTGAGGATAGACCACATTAGCATACATTTTGTCGGTTTGTTTCTATTCTTTAGCATTTTATTGAGATGATTCCTTTTTTTATTTTATTTTTATTTTTTGAGACGGAATCTCACGCTGTCACCCAGGCTGGAGTGCAGTGGCTCCATCTCAGCTCACTGCAACCTCCACCTCCCAGGTTCAAGCGATTCTCTTGCCTCAGCCTCCTGAGTAGCTGGGATTACAGGCGCCCACCATAACGCCCAGCTAATTTTTGTATTTTTAGTAGAGACAAGTTTTCACCATGTTGATCAGGCTGGTCTCGATCTCCTGACCTCGTGATCCGCCCACCTCCGCCTCCCAAAGTGCTGGGATTACAGGCGTGAGCTACTGTGCCGCGCTGAAAGATGATGCTTTAATGATGTCTGGATGTCCAGATTCTCATCCTGATTTTGTCGCTAATCGGCTGTGAGACTCTTGAATTTCTGGGATCACTCAACTTGTCTCTGTGCTTCTATTTTCTCATCAGCCAAATAAAGGACAGAACAAGATGTTCTCTGGAAGTCTTCTTGCCGGAGCACATCCTTCAGGGTTCCCTGACATCCAGTTTTCAGGCTATGATCTTTGTATAAGAGGAGGAGGGGGATGTAGATAAGATGATGACAGTGTTTTTTTTCCCCCCAAAACTTTGATTAAACGAAATTGGCTGAGTAGGGAACTTGTATCTATCTACTCTTGTCTCCATATATAATGGCATAAGTTGCTAACTATATGCAAGGAAGCATTTCTTGGGAAAATGTGAAAAATGTAAATGTGGTAAGAACTCTTTTATAATGTGTACATATGATCTGTATAAAGTTGGTGATCTCTGTTCTCTTACAGTCAGAAATCATAAGAAAAATCAATGAGTGGGTAGGAGGGCTATATTAGCACCCTTGAAGAGTGACATGGCAAAAGAAAAGTTGTCTTATAACAGGAATGTCATTATCTGATTCAGTGTCACGATCTGGTGCCTGGTCTCATATTAGTGTCATTGTAGGGCTCTGATTTTATGACAGTTTGTTAAACGTTGGTGCAATGGTGAACTCAATTTGTGCTGATTGCTCTTCATGGTGAAATGAAGTTTATTACCTCTTACAAAAGTTAGCAGTCAAAACAGGTAACCAGATTAAATGCCATCTTCCCAGCTACTGGTTTCCTACAAGAACGGAAATGGGTATAGATAGACCATTGCTGTGGAATAGAATGGCTGCCATTTTGCTATTTAAGGCTGGTAAAATAAATGCTGGTCTTGTTCACGTTGGTCTCTGTGCAGTAAAATGGCCTGATGAAGCTCATCACCCAGGGGCTACTGTGCAAGACAGCCTGAAACATCTGTTCTCCAACCTCTCCCAAGTGGTCTTCTAAATAACTACATGGGATCATATGAATTCTCTGCTTCAAATCCTTCAGTGGGTTCCCTTTGGGTTTGCAAGCACATCCATCCTCCGTGAGATGGCTGGAATAGCCCTGTGTCTGTTCACTGCTCTTGTCGCTGGTGCTGTTTCATGGAGCAGGCACCCAGTCGGTGGAGTAGGTGCATTTGCTTGTTGAATGAATGGAAATCCTGCAAGATCTTGTCCCTGTTCTCTTTCCTACCTCTTCCCTCTGCTCCAGCCCCACTGACCTTCTTCCATTTAGAGAAACAGACCACACTCCTGTCTGCTCGAGGGCTTGATCATGCCCCTCATTTCCTCCTTGTTGTCTAGTTTACTTCTGCTTTCTTTCAGATGATTCAGAATTCCCTCAGCAATTTTCCATGATGCTCTGATCTCATTCGGTCCCTTTCATTATTCTTTTTTAACAGTACCAAATTCCTTTCTTTCAGATAATTATCCAATTTGAATTACACAATTATTCTGTGAATATTAGTTTATAGTTTCTTCCATTAGACTAGACTATTAAGTTCTACAAGGGCAGAGATTGTGTCTGCTTCATTTAAAACTCTATGCTCAAGGCGTGGAATCAACCTAAATGCTCATCAATGGAAGACTGGATAAAGAAAACATGGTACATATATACCATGGAATACTATGCAGCCATGAAAAAGAATGAGATCATGTCCTTCGCAAAAACATGGATGGAGCTGGAGGCCACTACCCTTAGCAAACTAACGCAGGAAGAGAAAACCCAATATAGCATGTTCTCACTTATAAGTGGGAGCTAAATGATGAAAACACATGGACATATTGAAGGGAACCACGGACACTGGGGCCTACTTGATGGTGGAGGGTGGGAGGAGGGAGAGATCAGAAACAATAACTAATGGGTACTAGGCTTAGTACCTGGGTGATGAAATAACCTGTTCGGCAACCCCCTGTGACATGAGTACATCTATGTAACAAAACTGTACATGTACCCCTGAACCTAAAAGTTAAACCCTATATGTATATTTCATAATTAGTACAGTATAGATGTGTAATAAGCACCCAATACATATTTATTTTAAAAATATTTTAGACGGCTGGGCGCGGTGGCTCATGCCTGTAATCCCAGCACTTTGGGAGGCCAAGGTGGGTGGATGGATCACAAGGTCAGGAGTTCAAGACCAGCCTGGCCAACAAGGTGAAACCCCATCTCTCCTAAAAATACAAAAAATTAGCTGGGCATGGTGGCACGCCCATGTAGTCCCAGCTACTTGGGAGGCTGAGGCAGGAGAATCGCTTGAACCCGGGAGGCGGAGGTTGCAGTGAGCTGAGATCACGCCATTGCACTCCAGCCGGGGTGACAGAGCGAGACTCTTTCAAAAAAAATACATATATATATTTTAGAAAAACCGTTGCCATATTAAAGACTTACATTTTATTTTAAATACTCTAAATACTTTATATGCATACATGTATAATGCACACCCCGGTGATGATTGCCACACTGATTTTTTTAAAGGGTATACAGTAAAAATAAGTCTTGATTTTCTACCCCCAGATGCAACCTCTGTTACATTGCTTAGATCTCATTCTTGGGATAATCTGTGAACTTATAAGCATACATTTCACATATGTTCAACAAATAGTCTTTTGATGAATGAATTCATGAATCACTCCGATTACTGCAAACCCATTGTGAAAGTTTTTCACGGGGGCAATTAGATGAGAGCTTCCCATTCTGTTGTAAAACTGTGTTAAGTAAGCCTTACCTAGGCAACAACAACAAAAAGACATGATTTAGCCAGCTCAGAAAAAAAACAAAAACCTTTTCAAATTGATTCTTTTTGTCTTTGTTTATTGCTCTGGATCAGAAAATCATGAATACAGAATGTCACCCAATGCCCACAAAGAAAGGAGAGTTCTTTAATGAGGTCACCCAAAAGTTTTTCTTTGATCAGAAGAGATAATTTGTTCTTAGACTCTATTTTAGCAACAGAAGCTAACTGATGACATAGGAATCTTTTGGTTTTGTTTGTTTTTCCCTGAGACAGTCTCCCTCTGTCACCAGGCTGGAATGCAGTGGCACCATCTCGGCTCACTGCAACCTTCACCTCTGGGGCTCAAGTGATTCTTCTGCCTCAGCCTCCAAAGAGATTACAAGTGCCCACGACCATGCCTGGCTAATATTTGTATTTTGAGTAGAGACAGGTTTTTGCCATGTTGGCCAGGCCAGTCACCAACTCCTGACCTCGGGTGATCCGCTCACCTTAGCCTCGCAAGGTGCTGGGATTACAAGGCTTGAGACACTGGACCCCAGCCCATTCGCGTTCTTAGCTGGGAGCCAGATACACAAGGCCATAAGGGGAAAGGCAGGTCTCTGAGGCACTCGGGAGATTCGCTGCCCGGGCTGATTTGCCGCATCCCAGGCAGTTGGTCACACACAGTCCTGCGCCTGCCAACAATGGAATGCAGAGCCAGACAACGCCCATTGGCTCTGGCTTCTGTGTTCTGAGTACAGCGGCAAACACTGCAGGCAACGATTCATGTCAGCGTCTGATCCGAGCTCCTTCTGGGTGCCTGTGCTTGTTTTCCTAGGTGCGCTTTATCCAAGTACCATCCATGTCGCGGTGGCTTAACTAGCAGAAATGTGTTTACTTACAAGTCCAAAATCAAGGTGTCAGTAAGACCACGATGCCTCTGAAGGCTCGAGGGAAGGACCCTCCATGCCTCTTCCAGCTTCCCCTTTTTCTGGCAGCCCCAGGCTCTCTTGGCTTAGAACCGTCTCCCTCCAGTTTCTGCCTCTTGCATCACGTGGCCTCTTCCCTGTGAGTCCCTGTGTTGGCACACAGGCTTCTCATAAGGACCCTGCCATTGGATTTAGAGCTCACTCTAATCCATGATTACCTCATCTGAACATTGCTAATTATATCTGCAAAGACTATTTCTAAATAAGGTCCCAATTCTGATAGTTCTGGGGGATCTGAGTCTTTGGGGGACACTCTTCAAGCCAGAGTAGTGGCCAAGGCTGGCAAGTGTGACCAACCCTCTGCCGGGTCTCAGCCAGCAGGGACACCAGTATCTTCTACACACCTGAGGTTTAAACAACTACTTTCTCATATAATTTGTTGTTGGTGGTGGTGTTTTTTTGAGATAGGGTCTTGCTCTGTTACCCAGGCTGGAGGGCAGTGGCATAATCATAGCTCGCTGCAGCTTGGAATCCTGGGTTCAAGAAATCCTCCAGCCCCAGCCTATCCAGTTAGTGATGTAATTAACACCACTAATGACATCTGCAAAGACTATTTCTAAATATTTTGTGTTAGTGTCACTGTAGAGCTCTGATTTTATGAGTTTGTTAAACAGTGGTACAATGGTAAACTCACCTTGTGCTAATTGCTCCTCATGGTGAAGAGCAATGTAAGAGAACCCAACCTACCACATTAGTGGGACTTGAATATACGGCACCTAGGAAACAAGCAGCTAAGACTACAGGTGCATGCCATCATGCCCGGCTAATTTTTAGGATATTTTTTTGTAAGCTGCGCATGGTGGCTTATGCCTGTAATCCCAGCACCTTAGAAGGCCGAGGCGTGTGGATCACCTGAGGTCAAGAGTTCGAGACCAGCCTGGCCAACATGGTGAAACCCTGTCTTTACTAAAATACAAAAAAATTAGCTGGGTGTGGTGCTGCATGCCTACAATCTCAGCTACTTGGGAGGCTGAGGCAGGAGAATCACTTGAACCCGGGAGGCAGAGGTTGCAGCGAGCCGAGACAGCAAGATTGTGTCTCAAAAACAAACAAAAAAAAACAATTTTTTGTAGAGACAGGGTCTCCCTATGTTGCCCAGGCTGGTCTTAAAACTCCTGGTCTCGAGAGTCTCCCACCTTGGCCTCCCGAAGTGCTGGGATTGCAGGGATGAAGCAGTGTGCCTGGCCGCCTGTCATCTTTATGGCCTTTCATTCACTTCCTTCGTTACTGATCCTAACCGACAACAGCAAAGCTCCACCTCACATTGGAGCCGCTGAATGGTTAGATGATCTGGAGCTCAGACCTGGCCCTCCTTAATGAACACACTGGCTTTGCAGCTGCATTGTGCAGTTAAAAAGTGGCTCTTTGTTAAAATCCTCATTGCACAATGACAAATGCAGCAGCCCACACAAACAGCGAGGTTGTCCACCTGGTGTGGAGGGCTATTTTGGGTGGTGCTCTGGGGGAGTTATGAATGGATTGTGCTTCTTTCTCTCCTTTCAGCTATCTGTCAGTGGAAGCGCTTTTGTTTTTTTCCTAGGGCAGTAAGGAGTCAGTTTTGCCAGTTACCGAGTGTGCTGGGCAGCAGATGTATCCAGAAGACTGTCTCCAGAGACAGATAAAGTTGGCCCTTTGAATGTGGACACTGGGGGGCTTCCTAGGGTAGATGTTGGGGACAGCACAATTCTTGACCCTAAGGAGCTATGTGTATGTCCACTTAGAATCGACAAGCCGATTCTAAGGAGGGTCTGACATATCCCCTAAGTAAGTGGAGATGAGCAATTCTAATTACAGGTCTTTTCTGATAATGCTTTATTCTTATCCGACCCTGATTGCTTAATTCACTCCCAATTCCTGGTTCTGAAAACTTAATAGAGGTATTGCCTGACTCTCATATCTCATTATAGGACATGCTCTCCCCACTTACAGAGGGAGTATAAATGCTTAGGGAAAAACGTCAATAGGGCATTAGAAATATCTAATGGAAACAGAATGTGCATGCAACAATATTGGAATGTCCAATGTTTCAGGTACTACACTAGCTGAGACCAGGATGGATGAGATGGAGTCTCAGTCTGATTTTTGTTTTTCCTTTTTGTTGAGAGAGGATCTCACTGTGTCACCTAGGCTGGAGTGCAGTGGCAAGATCATGGCTCACTACAATTTTGATCTCCAGGGTCAGGTGATTGTCCCATGTCAGATTCCCAAGTAGCTGGGACCATAGGCATGCACCACCACATCTGGCTAATTTAAAAAATTAAAAAAAAAAAAATTGTAAAGACAGGGTCTCACTATGTTGCCCAGGCTGGCCTCAAACTCCTGAACTCAAGTGATCCTCCCACCACTGCTCCCAAAGTGCTAGGATTACAGATGTGAGCCACCTCACCCAGCCCTCAGTCTCTGGATGACTAAGAACAAAGTCTCCAGGGGGGTCTGATCATGCCAGGCTACATCTGTTTCAAAATGAAACCGAAAGCCACTTTCTGCTTCTTTCAGGAAGCAGTCCTCTTGGAGGGGGTCATATGAGGGAATCTCCTTTGGAGTACAAAAATTTCACTGATGGGACAGTGTTTGGAAGTGAATTTGTGGAAGGATGGAGAGAGGGCAAAGTTACTCTCAGAAGTGAGGCTTCATCCGCTTTGGTCAGTCTATCAGTGAAGCATCAGGGAGATGCTGTTGTCTGTCCAGACATGGGAACAGACAGCAGAAACCAAAGGTCCGTCACTTATAGAAATGGGGTAAAGTTTCCCTAACCTGGCTGTCATCATGCACTGACTTAAACGTGTTAATAAAACGAACACTTCAGGAACTCAAAAGCAGAAACTCGGTTTAAGAGGTAATGGGAAGGAAAATTGCTACCTTTTGGATAGGCCAAGGGAGTACTGATTGACAGCAGAATGTGACGTGGGATTGCGGAAAGGACATTCGCTCTGGAGTCAAACGCATGTTCACTCCATCTTTTCTCTGCCACTTGCCAGCTGTGGGCCCTGGAGGGAAGTTCCTTAATTTTTCTGAGGTCAAATTTCCCACAAAAGAGGATAGTCCATTGAGTGAGAATGAAAGGAAATGTAAGTGCCTGATATACGAACAGGCTTCAGTCAGTGAGTTCTATTATTGATAAAAGAAAATAGATGAAGGGAAAATTTAACAACGGCAAATCACCAAATGCTATAAGAAGCATGTGGTAAGAGGTAATACACAAAATGTTTGTGCAGTCTTAACAGAAACATGACATTAGAACCCAGGAGCCTCCTAAAGCTGTTACTGATGAGAATTATGAAAATAGGCAACACCATATATGGTAGGATCACATGATACTATAAATGGAGAGAGATGCACAGAAATAATTAATGGGTAATTCTAGGTCACAAAATGTCCACTGCAGAACAGAGACTTCACTTTACTTGTCAGTCTGCTGCCTCTAAACATTTGAAATTGACTCACACTGACAGGGGCAGTTTGGATTTTGCCTTTGACATGAACCCCTTCCTCTGGGTTTATACAGGTAAATTGGGGTGCCAGCCCTTTCTGGTTCTGTAACTGAAGAAATTGATGGTTGTTTGAGGAAGGCTAAATGGTCAAGTTTGTCTAACAATTGGGTAATTATTATAAGAACCATCAAAAAATCAGGTAAAGGTTTGAAATTTTACAGGGTTGTATAAACTCTCACCTATAATAATATTCATATTTTTTTTCCTATAGGGGAATTTGGCTTTGATAAAGTAGCCCTGAATGACAAAGTAGAAAACACTAAAGGAAGGTCTAGGAATTTTTCACTTCCCTTTTCCTTAATATTAGCTTTATATCATCCAAATAACAAGTATCCAATTTATAGTCTATTCAATTAAATAATTATTGAGTCCCTATTGTATACAAGGCACCATTCTGGGTGCTGGGGATGTAACAGCTGATAGAATCCTCAGCAGAAGTTTCTCTGGAAAGGACCAGGTAGTAAAAAGTTTTTGCTTTGTGAGCCATAGGGTCTCTGTGTCAGCCAGTCAGCTCTGCTGTGGTCACATAAAAGCAGCCATAGACGAGCAGGGCACGGTAGCTCATGCCTGTAATCCCAGCACTTTGGGAAGCCGAGGTGGGCGGAATGGATCACCTGACATCAGGAGTTTGAGACCAGCCTGGCCAACATGGTGAAACCCCATCTCTACTAAAATTACAAAAATTAACCAGGTGTGGTGTCAGGCGCCTGTAATTCCAGCTACTCAGGAGGCTGAGAGAGGAGAACAGCTTGAACCCTGGAGGCGGAGGTTGAGGTGGGCAGAGATCATGCTATTGCACTCTAGCCTGGGTGACAAAGTGAGACACTGTCTCAAAAAAAAAAAAGGGCAGGGGATTGGGGGGCACCTTTTAAACTTTGGATATTTTGTTGATCCAGATATCGAGTAACTAAAAACTGTAGGAAGAGATGTGAAACCTGTTTTGGTAACAAAAAGTGAAAACCACCCCCCCCCCAACATTTTATATTATGCCTTGAGCTTAAACATATATTTCCTGGATTACATAACATATTATGATATACCAATTTCATTTTGAAAAATACATGTATTTAATATTTTCTGATTACAAAAGTATGTTATAAAAAATTTAAGTACAGAATGAATAAGTATAAAATTCTAAAAAGTCTCAGTTCACCATACCGAGATAATTTATCTGCCTTAAAATTGTGTTCCATCTCTATTTAATTTTTTATGCATACATATTAAAAACACAGCTTCCTTTCGACACAGCTGGGACCGTCCTTATATAGTTAATTTTTAAAAATCCTGCTTTTTCTACTTAATCACGTTATGATTCTCTCTCTTTGCCCTTACTGTTCAACAATTTTTTTTTCTTGGAAACAGAGTCTTGCTCTATCGCCCAGGCTGGAGTGCAGTGGCGTGATCTCAGCTCACTGCAACCTCCGTCTCCTGGGTTCAAGCAATTCTCCTGCCTCAGTCTCCCAAGTAGCTGGGATTATTGGGGCACGCTGCTAAGCCCAGCTAATTTGTTGTATTTTAGTAGAGACAGGGTTTCACCATGTTGCCCAAGCCAGTCTTGAACTCCTGAGCTCAGGCAGTCCACCCACTTCGGCCTCCCAAAGTGCTAGCATAACAGGTGTGAGCCATTGCACCCGGCTGTTGCTCAACCGTTTTTAATGTCATCGTGAAAGCTTCACGCAGATATACCATAATTCACTGAACCCTTCTTCCATGGACAGGCATCAGGCTTTTCTTTGTTTTTCTGAGTATACAACAGTATAACGGCAATTCCTAAACGTTGCAGTTTGTGTGTATGTCTGCTAATTTCCTTAGGATACATTTCTAGAAATTAAAATTCTAGGCCCAAGTACAGTTTTAAGGTTTTGCTACCTATTGTCAAACTGCTACGACCTTTCTGGAGAGAAATGTATATTCCCGATAGCAGTGTGTGAGAATGTTTATTTCATGTTACTCCTCTTGCGCTGGGTACTGCCGTAATATTTGCACGTTTCTCATTGTTACACATGGCTTATTTTTGCTCTGATTTGTGTACTTTTTAAAGATATTACCAGTGAGTCTTTGATGACTGCCTCATGTTTCTTGGAGGTATTTCATTCCTGTGCGTATCTGGAGTTTTCATCTTTTGAAAAAAATGACTCCTAAGAGCCCTGCATATTGTTATATTTTTACTAATGCTTTCTTCCTGGTTTAATTTTAGGTTGTTTTTCCGATCCACAACAGCAGAGACAGGGCTGTCCCTCCTGCAATTTCACAAGTTAAAAAATCAACTAAAAAAAATTCAGGCAGACCTGGCACCGTGATTCACGCTTGTAACCCTAGCACTATGGGAGGCCAAGGCAGGTGGATCACAAGGTCAGGAGTTCAAGACCAGCCTGGCAAACACAGTGAAGCCACAGCTCGACTAAAAATACCAAAATTAGCTGGGTGTGGTGGCGGGCACCTGTAATTCCAGCTACTCGGGAGACTGAGGCAGGAGAATCACTTGAACCCGGGAAGTGGAGTTTGCACCGGGCCAAGATTGTGCCACTGCGCTCCAACCTAGGCGACAGAACTAGACTCTGTCTCAAAAAGAAAAAAAAAAGAAAAAATGGAGGGAGAGGCAAACATGGCATCTAGAAAAACAGTATCAACTCTCTATCCCAAAACAGGTGATGGCACCCGGGGGAAGCCTCTTCCCACAGTTAAAAGTTCTATCAGGAAGTTGTCCAGAGCCACAAGTTCAGACCTTGCTCTGCGGCCTCTCTGATTGAAATGCAAAGTCTGTTTCCTAATTAACTCAGAACTTTTTGATTTTGATTTTGGCTTTTTAAATACCTCAGTGGAGCACAAGTGAGAAGCTAGAAGGACAGAGCAGAGAAGGGTGGGCCCCTTCTCCCAGTCCCTTTGAAAAGACGGTGCATCTTCACACACCTTTCTTTTGTGCAGGTCTTCTGGGGTGGGCAACCCTTTCAGTGAGCCAAACCTCAGCTTGCATTTATTTTCATTTTCAGACATACCACTGTTGAGACGAAGGAAAGCTGTCTATCACAGATGTTAAACAATTGGTGGTTTGACTCTGCAACTGCGGTTTCCACCCTGGGTGTGGTGTGCACATTTACACAACTTCTTTGGCATCAAAGTCACTTAGAAGGATGCTTTGATGTGAGCAGATTTTCTGCCGAGACAAAAAAACATAGTTGAGGGTTTTTTCTCTCTCCCTTTCACAGTTCTCGTCTACCAGCCCCTGGCAGAAATAACCATTTCTTCGGCGAAGGAATGCTACTTTCCAAAATCCTTTGGCAGAATCTCCTACAGATTTGTTTTTCTGCTTCCTAATTTAGAAAGTCTTCAAAGAAAAAAATAAAAAAACTTGACAAATTAATGTGAGAAGAAACGAACTGTGATATAATTTTGCATTTCTTTCATGAAAAGTTTGAGTTTATCATTTATAACCAATAAAATTGGACAAAATAATCTGAGGGAGAAAAGTAAATGAAAACATGTTGTACCCCATGATCGGACTGTTCTTTATTCTGGGTCAATAAGTAACGTGATACAAAGTCAAGATTTTATTAAAATATCATTTGTAAGTGAAATTAACATATCTTGGTGGTGAAGGAAGACTTTTAATAAAGCAAAATAATGAGTTATGTGAATCAACAGAAAGAGTGAAAAGTGTTAACAGTGACATTTAAATGGTTACATGACTTTAATTATTCTTTGGATAATAAGCAACCTTGTGATGTCTATTCAAGAAAAGCCTGTGACTACTGTGGAATTTGCAGTTGAATAAGAGCTTTGTTCGCTGCTTCTGGTAATTTAAAAGAAACAAATGGAAACGGTTTAAAGACCTTATAACAATCTCCCACCTACCAGAAGAATCTGAAAGGTAAGGTGGGAAGCATTAGAAAGACAGAGTGAAAAGAAAAAAAAGGCCACACACGCATTGTGTTTATTTGAGAGAGCAAGAGAGAATGAAGTGTTGGAGAGAGAAGGTGATGGAAGGCCAGCTGATGCCACCCCCTTTCTTATCTGTTCTTGGCCGCCAGGGGTTTCCGGCTGATCTTTTTCGATTTGTCATTATTCTTCTTTGGTGGCTCTGGGTTGGCCTGCATGTGTCTGCCGTAGAGGCTGCAAAGACAGAGAAAGGAAACCATCAGATCCGTTTTGCCAACACAAGATACGCTTTCATTGGAAGAGCTTTCAGGAATAGAAGAATCTCCAGAAATACTCAGTAAGCCAAAGAAAACCAAAAGATCACTCGTGTGTTCTCTGGGTCATACGCTGTGTATAACATTCTCTTACATACGTACACCATGCTGTCCAAGCACAGATCAGTCTCTTGGGATTTCACACTCACTGGGAGAACCGGTCATGCCCAGCTCAGCTGTTCTGAAGTTAAAAAGCTTCTGAGTGTTTAAGTCGACAGTGGTAAAAATTGGGTTGAATGGGAGAGACAGAGTGTCCATTTAGTGAAAAGTGAGCATCAGGCTTGGCCCAAAAGCCCAGGGGCTGGGTGATGTGACAGAGAGCAATGGTGTCCAAATCTTCACTGGCTGCTCACGCATGATGGATGTCGTGCGGCTGGATACCACACATCAATGCCACGTTAATAAGTACCGCTGATGAAATGCTGACAAAGTGCCCTGTAATTACGGTGGATGGCATTCACTGCACAGCGAAGCTGGCTCCGTGGCTGAGAGGATTTAACTGAACAGCAGAAGGTAATTAATCGATAATTTATGAGTGATACTGATTAAACCAAATTAAAAGCCACCCTAATATAAACACAGCTCAACCTTAGCTCCTTTTATGGATATAACTTTGTCTCCAAGAGAGCCTGGTGGGTGTCTCAGGTCCTCTACAGCAAGGACATTACCGGGCTCCACAGCCTGTGGTTGACTTGAACTAAGTGAAGGAGGGTTGGCACAGAGCCTGGCGTCTCTGTACCAGGAGGCCCCAGCTCCAACATCCACGCAAGGAATATACATATTCTCTGGATGCTGGAATCTTGGGCAGTTTAGTATACCGGAATCTGGCTTTTTTTTTTTTTTTTTTTCTGAGATAGTCTCACTCTGTTATTCTGTTGCCCAGGCTGGAGTACAGTGGTGTGATTTTGGCTCAGTGCAACGTCCCCTTTCCTGGTTCAAGTGATTCTCCTGCCGCAGCCTCCTGAGTGACTGGGCTCAGAGGCGCACACCACCATGCCCAGCTAATTTCATATTTTTAGTAGAGACAGGAGTTTGCCATGTTGGCCAGGCTGGTCTCGAACTCTGGACCTCCAGTGATCCACCTGCCTTGGCCTCCTAAAATGCTGGGATTACAGGTGTGAGCCACCATGTCCAGCCGAAATTTTTTCATTGACATGGCACTGTGTTGCCCAGGCTGGTCTTAAACACTTGGCCCCAAGCACTCCTCCTGCCTTGGCCTCCCAAGTGTTGGGATTACAGGGATGAGCCACCCTGCCTGGCCTGTAATAGTGGTATTCTGGATGACATTTGCAGCGTGGCTGACAGGCAGAGAGGCAGGGCTGGCACATGGAACCGCCCAACTGATTTTGTGACCCAGGAAAGCTGGACACTGGTTCTGAGGGGCATGCTGTGTTCTCACTTCTCCAGCCTTCCCAGTGTCTTAGCGGCGGTACAAGCAGGTTGCATGCACAGTCACTCCCCCAGAGGGTAGAATGCAGGGTTCAGAGCGGGCAAGAGACAGACCCACGAGCCAGGGCGGGCGCATGCAGCCAGGTGCTGGGACTGCTCTCCAGGAAAAGGGGAGACCATTCTTTTGCATCAAGAAAGTTCTGTATGTCCTAGACAGAAAACACGAGAGCCTGCAAATAGGCTTTCCACTTCTCTAGAAATTAGGTTGAAGGCCTTGTTGCTGGAGTAATGGCGAAGCAGCCCTGTTCTGCCCAGCCTGGCTGCACCATCTCTGAAGCCACGGGAGAAGTCAAGATAATCTGCTCCATAAAAGCGCATTTTTCAACCTACAGGGGCTCCCCCAACCTATACTTTTAAAAGGATCAAGTCCCCCTGAAGATGAGGCCATGGGCACCTGGGGATCCTAGGTCCTGGGTCCCAGGTAAGAGACCACTTGGGAGGATGTTACCTTACATGACAAAAGGGGATCTGGAGTTTTCGAAGTTAAGGATCACCTGCGTCGGACGGAAAGCTCACCCTGCATTAGCCGGGTGGACCCAACCTTTGTTCCTCCTCCTCAGCATGTCTCTCAGACACAACAAATAGAGGAAAGTAGACGCCTCCATTCTGTTCTTCATCCTGCACGCTCCGAAACATACTTACTTCTCTAATAGCATCTGCCCTTGTCCTGGGATGTCGATTTGCCCAGAGCCACTGGTGCAATGCTCAGGGGCTTAACACTGCAGAGAATACACCCTGGAGGGCTGAGGTCTGCAAGCTCCTCTCACCTGGCAGGAAGCAAGGGTCTGCCTCTGTTCTGTGCCTTCACACAGGCAGCTGTGGCCTCAGCAGTTTCAGCTACACTCACAGCTTCCTTACAGCCTCAGAGAGCTTTCCTCTATTTTCTGACCTGTTTTTTGCACAGAGCAAAACAATATATATGCACCTTCTTATTAAGACAGTTTCCAACGTTAAGAATTTTTTTTTTTCTTCAGATAAGAGTCTCACTGTGTCGCCCAGCCTGGAGTATGGTGGCACAATCTCAGTTCACTGCAGCCTCCGCCTCCCAAACAGCTGAAATTACAAGCATGCACCACCACGCCTAGCTAATTTTTGTATTTTTGGTAGAGACGGGGTTCCGCCATGTTGGCCAGGCTGGTCTCGAACTCCTGACCTCAAGTAATCCGCCCACTTCGGTCTCCCAAAGTGCTGGGATTGCAGGCATGAGCCACACACCCAACCTCCAAACTTTAAGGATTCTAAAAGTCAACAGAAAGATAACTCCACAGTTCATGCACACGGAAACCTAGCCATACCTGAGTGCAAAGCAAGGGTCTTGGCAATGGTAAGAGGTCAGCAGAGGGAGAGGAGCGGTAGGAACTGAGAGGAATTGCCAAGGCACTGCTTTGTGTCACATCTTGAATGAGGGAAGGGCCGAGGGTGGCGGTGGGGTTTCCCAGAAGGGGTGGATGTTCACCTGGGCCCTGAGGATGGGAAACCAGGCAAGCATTTCAGAAGGGGTTGCAAAAGCCGCAGGGCTCTTCTCCTTTTTTGGAGAGAAGTGGAATGTTTCAGTCTCTGCCTTTTTATAATCATATCCCACTGTGTGTGTCTGAACATCCTGGGGCTGTGGAGCAAGTCACTACAAAGGGCCAGGTGGGAGCCAGTGGCCCTGGACTTCCTGTTCAAATCCTGCTTTTGATGTTTATTAGCTGTGGACTCTGGGCAAATCATCAGCAATGTTCGTCTCCCTCTCGGTGCCTCAGTTTATCTGTAAGCTAGAGATGTCGTTTGTCTTCCCTGCAGGGTGGTTCAGTAAGCCCCCACCAAGGCACACCTACTGGAAGCAGCCAGGGAAGGCTTGTTGAAAAATAGGGCAGACAGGGCAGGGTAGGTGGGGGTTACAGTCCAGAGTGATTAAATCAATATAGTTATATGATTACCTTCCTCCTTTAGGGCTGTTTCCCTGCAAAATAACATGGTATTTTCTATCTACGCTAAATCCCTAAACACCTCTGGAACAAAGGGTTTAATCCTCTTTGAAGAAAGCAACTTAGGCAGAGCTAAAAGCATCGCCCCACTTCCTCAGTGAGTCATCAGCAGGGCTGGATGACGCTGTCCGCCGCACGATCCTTTAACTCCTCCAGCTGTGTGGGCAGATGAGAGTTAGTGTTTTACTAAGCGGCCATAAGTGGCCATTTTCACGGGGACGTGGCTGTGGCAGTGCAGTCACAACAAGATGTAAAGTCTGGTGTTCCATTACTGGCGGCTCTGCCAGTTACGAGCCACGGGGCCTCAAGTAAATGTAGTGGACAGAATAATGCCCGCCCCCGCCCCCGCCCCCGCCGAAATAGCCACATCCAATGCCTGAAACCTGTGACTATTAATTTACATGGCAGAGGGGATTCTGCAGCCATGACTTAGTTAAGAACCTAGATGATCTCGTGGACTCAGTGTCATCAAAAGGGTTCTTACAAGAGGCGGGAGGGGCCAGGTGCAGGGGTACACATCCGTAATCCCAGCACTTCAGGAGGCCAAGGCAGGAGGACTGCTGAGGCTGGGAGTTCGCAACCAGCCTGGGCAACACAGGGATACCTATTTCTACAAAAAGTAAAAAAATTAGGCAGGTGGGGTGGAGCACACCTGTATTCCCAGCGACTTACTTGGGAGGCTGTGCTGGGAGGATCAGTTGAGTCCAGGAGATTGAGCCTGCAGTGAGCCACAACCACGCCACTGCGCTCTAGCCTGGCAACAGAAGACCCTGACTCTAACAATCAAAAAGAAAAACAGGCAGGAGGGTCAGAGTGAAAGATTTGAAGACATTATGCTGCACCCTCTGAAAATGGAGAAGCTATGAACAGAGGAATACGGTGGTCTCTAAACCAGAAAGGTAAGGAAGCACATTCTTCCCTAGAATCTCCTGAAGGACGCAACACTGATTTCAGACTTCTGACCTTCAGAACTGTCACGTAATACATGCATTTGTGTTCAGCTGCTAAGTTTTTGATAATCTGTTAGGGCATCAATAGAGAACTAACGAAGTAGGTGAACGTCTCTAGGCCTGGTAGGGTGGCCTGTCTGTGACCATTCTGCTTAACTGCAACAGGAAAAATGGAAAGTTTCTGGGGTAACTGTTTACTAAAAAGATGGAAAAATGAAAGAAGCAAGATTCAGATAGGCAAGCTGTGCCCCAGAGGAAAAATGGGTGCTGTTTCTACCAGAGGAAGTGAAAGCAGGTTTGCAAACTGTCTTATTGCTACAACGAACTGGCTGGTCCCTGTCGCCCCATCCTCTGAAGCTGTCCCTGGTGGCCTGTGTTTTGCATGTACCTCGGTTTAATTTTTTAAAATTATACTTTAAATTCTGGGGTACGTGTGCAGCCTGCAGGTTTATTACATAGGTATACACTATGTATAGCTATGGTGGTTTGCTGCATCCATCACCCCATCATCTACATTAGGTATTTCTCCTAATGCTATCCCTCCCCTAGCCCCCCACCCCTCTACAGGCCTGGTGTGTTGTGTTCCCTTCCTTATGTCTGTGTGTTCTCATTGTTCAACACCCACTTATGAGTGAGAACATGTGGTGTTTGGTTTTCTGTTCTTGTGTCAGTTTGCTGAGAATGATGGTTTCCAGCTTTATTCCATGTCCCTGCAAAGGATGTGAATTCATCTTTTTATGGCTGCATAGTATTCCATGGTATATATGTGCCACATTTTCTTTACCTGGATTGATTTATAGCCGTGATTGAGGAATGACAGAGAACAGAGCAGTCAGTGTGCCATACCAAGCAAGAAAGACATACCACGCATTGAAAGACATCTTATTCTTTGCAGTTCCTAAGAGGAGAAAGTGTGCCATACACACAAGGCACACAAAAATTTCTGTCCTCCTGACCTTTCATGACTTGCAATTTTCCCCCCAGGGCCTTGCTGAACACAGCTTCTCCACTTCCTGCACCTGGGAAACCCCAGCCATCCCACAGACCCTGGCACCACTGTCCCGTCCCAGACAGCATGTGCCCTCAGGGCCACGGCAGCTCCTGCTCATGCGGCACCTGTCTGGCTCTACAGGAGCCCACCACACCCGGCACTGGCACTTCCTGGACAACAGTCCCTGGAATTGACAGTCACCTCTGCTTTCTGCACCATGCTCTGCCCTGAATGACATGTGCCCTTGGGAACCTCACTCACTTGCCATAGTCTGGTGTCTCCATCTGCAAAATGAAGCTGAAGATTCCCAGCTACCATAGAGGGCTTCGGAGAAGATTCAATTAGGGGAATGCTCTTGTCCACTGGGGTCCATGGGGCACACAGTGGGCATTTCAGAATGACAGCTGCCACCTCTAACCTCTCAGGAAGCTCCTCTGATGCAGGCTACCGGGCCAGCTCCTTTTGCCTCTTGCAGGCTGCTAACATGCCCTCATGCAACCGGGAATCTGCACTGCCAGACTGTGCCTTTCGTGCCGATCTTTTGGGGATAGCATTGGTGGGCACTGCCACCTGGCTACGCCAGCTGGAGAGTGTGTAAAGGGAGTCTGGCCCAAGGTCAACCACTGGGCTACAGTGGCTGGTGGGCAAAATGCTCAGCCCAGGAACTGGTGGAAACCCTTGGTCATGGAGTCCTAGAAATCTCTCCCCTGAACCCCGGGCTTGGGAGAGGAGAACTGGAAGATAATTAAGAAGTGGGAAAAAAATGAGAAAGAGCACTCTGAAGTGACACGAGAGGATCAATTGCTCTTGAGAGTCTGATGAACATGCTTCTGTTGCCAAAGATGGGATGCCTGTGATGCGCTCAGCAGTGGGAGATGTCACTATGCTCTCCATCTCACTGTGAAGCACAGAGGCTACGTGGGAGTGGGCCCTGCTCTGAGCAGCCACCCCAGGAACTCCTGCTGAAGCCCAGCTCTAGAAGGATCATTAGGAAACGCTCCTGGAGACTGCCTGGGTCGGCAGGCCGGTGAGTTTGGCCACATGCTGTTAAAATAGGCTCCAGACAGGCTGCTTCAAGCTCCATGCAACTGACCACTACTGCCTATGGACAGCTGAGATCACACAGCAAAAAGTTCCAGTCCACTGTTCTCAGAATAAATTTTGCAACTTTTTTAAATCAAGCAGTATGTATTATATATGATTTTCTATTATTGACGTGTGGATTTTTTTTTTTTTTTTTGAGACAGGTCTTGCTCTCTCACCCAGGCTGGAATGCAGTGGCATGATCACAGCTCACTGCAGCATTGACCTCCGGGCTCAAGCCATCCTCCCGCCTCAGCCTCGCAAGTAGCTGGGACTACAGGTGCGGATCACCATGTCCAGCTTATGTTAAAATCTTACTGTGGAGATGGAGTCTCACTATATTGCTAGGCTGGTTTCAAACTCTGGGGCTCAAGCAATCCTCTCATCTTAGCCTCCCAAAGTGATGGGATCACAGGCGTAAGCCACTGTGCCTGGCTGAGGTGTGGATTTTATTTAATATGGGCATCTTCATTTTTGGAAAAATTACTGAGCCTTATGCCAGATCCAAGGGTCTCACATCCCTTTGCTGCAACAGCAAGTAAGACCCCCCTGAGGCATGTGTTCCTAAAATGTCCTCGGTTGGCACCAGGATGTCATCCTGGTTCTTCTTTTCTCTCCGGACACCTCTTTGGTCCTTGTATCTCTTGGTGTTCTCCTCCCTAGAAAGACCATCTAATTTTATAACTTTAATGATTGTCTCTGAGCAGTCTCCCTCCAAGTCCCTATCCTCTTCAGCCCACTGAAACACTTTGGCTATCAAACCCCAAAAGACAGGGAAGAGTCCCTCACCCCACCTTCTATCAGTCTGTCCCTCCACATTTCCAGAACTTCAGGAGAGAATGCTGAAGTCATTTTGACATTCTCCTGTGTTTTCTTTTTTTTGAGGGGGGGGGTCACCATATTAGTCAGGTCTGATAGAAGTTTTGTTTGCTCTACAGTAGAAGGTCTTAGCCTAGGACCCCAGAAGTGTCTGAAACTCTAAAGTTGTATGTGTATATTTCAGCAGAAAGAGATCCCAGCTTCCATCAGCTCCTTAAAAGGCCCACATCTCATTAATTAGCTGTTTTATGGCACCTCGTTTATTTCCATCATCCATTTCTTTTTTCTCCTACTTTAATCAGGCCAAGTCACATGGCCATTCAGTTATTACAATGGTTCCCTTCTTGGTCTTCCTGATGCAGGTGACTTCAGTTCGCAATGGGTCCTACAGATGATGGCGGAACAACTCTCCTGGGACATGCATGGAAAACAGCAACCACTGGCCCCTGGATTGGTACCTAGCCTGGCACAGAACAGCCACAGTGCATGTGCCTGGGGGACCTGACTTGCCCAGCGTCGCCTCTATCTGTGCACTAATAGGCATGTGCAAGGTAAGGCTGGGCTTGAGGGAGGCAGGGAAGAGTGCAGGAAAGATGGAGTGAGTGTGAGTTCTGCCACCTATTAGCTGAATAGCCTCCGAGTCCTCTATCTTTCCAGAACGTCTGCCATCTGAACTGGAAAACAGGAGTATTTGCCCATTATGTATCTGGCCGGTGCACTGGTAATCAGTTTTGCATTCACGGAAGTATTCTGGAAAATGAAAAAGGGGCTAAATGAATCCAAGGCCTGAGATGAGCCTCTCCTGACAGCCAGCATTCCTTTTGGACTGTTTCGGTTGCTTGTCTGTGTTATTACGGCCAGAACTGCCTGCTTAGGTCCCCTCTGCAAATGAGATCTCATCCATCCCTATTTTGAGGCCTTGAGGACTTTCACAGCTTCCTCCTCCCCTTCTTCATTCTGCCATCACAAAGCCCTATAGGATGTATCGGGATCTCATCACTAAGTCCTTGATGATACATAAAGTGACTCCTGACCTTGGCGTGTTATCTCAAAACATCAGCAGAGTTCAGGGATCATAGCACATTTCCAATGCAGCTAAGGCGCATTCATCATTCACTGTCACAGCAACCCAACAAGGAAGCTCCTATTACGATTGTTATTGGTCAGATGAGGAAACTGAGGCTTAGCAGCTTAAGGCTCGGTTAAGCCCAGGCAATGACTACAAAGTTCAAACCCTTAAAGCACTAAGTTATCTCATTATCTCCCATCTTGGTTTTGTTTTCCTAAGAATTCTACCATTTTCTGCAGGGCAGGGAGTGTAGGCTTAACTTCTTTTGTAGTCTGTATACTCCAGGCACTGCTAGAAACACATTGTGTGCTATGTAAATATTGTCTTTCAGAATGCCAGGTATATGAGAGGTGCAATATGCTGTTCTGAAGTCGTTTGCTCGTGTCATATGTATCCCTACTGTTGTTTTGGGTGTTTCCATGGAAAGTCCTCATACAGACCAAGAAAAGAACCAATTTGAAAATCTCAGGATATGGCCACTGAAAATAATGGAAAGAAATAATTTTGCTTCTAATCTGTAATCTTCTGGTAGGATGCTAAATTTAACATTTCTGCAAATAGATCTGTGGACAAAGTGTGAAGCTGAGATTATTAATAAGCAAGTGCCATAGCTTTATTTATCCTATCTGGCAGCTATCAGGGGCTGGTGACAGAACCTGAGCACATAAATTGCTCAGCCCTAACGAAAAAAAAATTAACAGTTACCCTAATTCCTGTGAGAAGTCTCATTAATTCAAAAGGAAACTATTTTTTTTGAGATCAAGCCTCCGAGAGATGGTTCCGTGCAATTTACGAATGGCAGCGTGTGTCTGTCACATTCCTCTCCATTATAACCTGCTTTCTGTTCCCACCACAGTGGAGAAAGAAAGTATAAACATGCATGTGCAAATGGTATCTATATAAACAGCCAAAAGGAATCTGTAGTTGGCTTAACACAGTTAACAAGCTATATGAAAAATAGGCTATAAGATATCAGGCAGATTTCAAAACAGCCATACATTCTAGACTCACGATCTGCCCCACTGGAGGGGAGAAATCAGGGCTCTGGCAGAGCAAAACTAACAATATCATGCACAAAAGATGCTCATTAAACTTCATCATCCTGTCTACTCTAATGATGCTTTTACTTAATAAAAATTCCCGGAGCAGTTGCAAGGATATTAGGCAAGGTCTTTGGTTATGTATCAGAGGTCCAAGCTGTCACCAGCAAGCATGCAGTTCAGGAGGTACGTTCCCTGGGGAAGGAGCTTTCACGGAATACATGCAGAGAAAAATCAATAACTGCAACTTGCTTCCTTGCTTAAGCCTTTAAGAAAATAGGTAATCCTTTTAAATTAAACTGCAAAGTGCTAAATGTTGCAATTTCCAGAATAAACTCAAAGGCAAATGGAAATCAGTTCAAGGGCACTGGTAAGTTTCCCAAACAAGCTCCTTCCCTGATAGACTTCATACCTGGAGTGGGTTTCTTTTATTTATAAAAGGAATTATTTACTACTTGGCATCTGCAGACATTAAAAAGAGACATCCAACAGTAAATGTATGTGCTTGTAATACGACACACAAACCTATTCATAAATATAAGGAAGTAAGTTAGGAATTATTTTTATATGGACATTTACCCATTTAACAAATTACTCTTCAAAAACACTCTTGTGAAAATCCAGTAACTTGAATCTAGCTGTCAAAGCCTAAACAGTAATTACCTAATGGACCTCTTTAAACGGCTAGCTGGATGACGATACCATACAGTCACCAATTATCACTTCGGTCCATATTAACAGAACCTGCTTCAGATTCCATGCCCTGCCAATACAGCATTGGCTGGGGATGACTCTGGTTGGATCACGAGTGAGGCCCCACCCCAAAACTTGAATGTATGAGGAAATGAGATTTCCCCGTGTGTTCAGTGATAGAAATCAACACAGATTAGATAAAAGCAGTAACAGGCAAAGTCACCCAGAATAAGACCAGCGTAATTCCCAGACCAGCAGTAGCAACAGAGCTGGAGAGAGAACCTGCCCATAAGAGTCAGCACTGAAAACGGGGCAAATGCAGGCAGTGGGGACCAGCAGCTGTGAGTTCTGTGGATGGCTGGCGGGACTGTGTATCGAAAACAAACAGGGCACTTGCCCCAACTCCGTCCCCCCACACACGCCGACCCACACCTGCCTGGTCCAGCTTCTGGCCAGCTCCCTTTCCTGTCTTCTGCGACAACTCTCCACAACCCTGATCCCAGCCCCTTAGGGCCTTCTGTTTGCCATTGTTATTTACTCTGGCTGCAATGCTCGTCTTGAGGTCCCTGAGATAGATGCTATTACCATTTGATAAGTGGGGAAACAGAGGTACAGAGTTTAAATACAGTGATGTGAAGGCAGGTGTTCAGACTCCAGGGTGCGACTGTGCTTCCCTGGTGTTACTGTCAATATGACTCAGTCTTAGGCCCGTCAGGGTGTCCCGTCACCCTGGGCCTCATAACTGGTTCTCACACAAGCATGGGGCCAAGGAGAGCCAATGACAAAAACAGACCTTGCATGGAGCTCAAACCCTGGAGGGGGAGAAGAGTCCTTCTTTTCTGTTTTACTTGAAGTGGCAAGGACGAGCCCAGATCTGCAGGGAACCTGTCCTAGCACTGTGGCCAGAGAGCCTGGCTGGGAGAGAAACCGGTAGATAAAGCAGAAGTGAAGGACAGAGAGAGCTTTGGCCCAAGGACGTTGTAAGAGTCCTCATGCCTGAAGTCAGCTGTATTGCTGGATGGTTTTTAGTATAAAATCAAATAATCCCTCCCCTCTTCTGCCTCGTGTTCCTTGCAATCAAAGCAATGCTGCATCACCCGGGTCTACTGCAGCCGTGAGTCCCCTAGCCAGGTCATCCTCGTCCGTGCTTTCCACCTTTGACTACATCCATTTCCATCATACCACTCATCACAGTAGAGTTTATTCATTTGATGTCTGCTTCCTGCCTTCTCTGGTTCACTCCTAGAGCACAGAACCTTATCTGTCTTGTTCAGTGTCCCTGCGACACACTAGAAACGTTTGTTGACTGACTGAATGAAAGTGTGTATAGTTGCACTTACTAGGAATTATTACAAGTATCCAAATCCGTGGATCCCAAATGGATCATTAGTGCCTCTGAGACAGGGACTAGGCCTAAATCATTTTTGTTTCTCCAGTTCCTGGTGCCTTGTACACAATTGTGACCCCCAAAAAGATGGACCGACTGAACTTCTGAGCCAAGGATCATTTCCTGATGTCCTGAATTCCACGTTCGTCAGGTGACTACCATCAGCTTCCCGCCTGGAGCTGTGTACTGAAGGGCTGTGTGCGGTGCAGACCAAGGCAAGTGGCCCCATCTTTGGGGGCAGTTATCCTCTGTTGTGAAATTCGGTTCCTCCAACAGTTTCTTGGGTGTTTTCCTCAGTTTGAGGCAGGGTTTCATTTTTCTTTTCTTTTAGAGATAGGGTCTCACTGTGTTGCCCAGGCTGGAGTGCAGTGGTGCGATCATGGCTCACTGCAGTCTCCAATTCTTGGGCTCAAGTGATCCTCCTGTCTCAGCCTCCTGAGTAGCTGGGACTATGAGCACGTGCCACCATGCCTGGCTAATTTTTTTTTTTTAAATAGTAGAGTGGGGGTCTCACTATATTGCCCAGGCTGGTCTCAAACACCTGGCTTCAAGAAATCCTCCTGCCTCAGCCTCCCAAAGAGTTGGGATTACAGGCATGCCTGGCCAGCTTGCAGGGCTTCTAACGCTGAAGGCAAGACCAGGCACTCAGTAAAGGTCCTGCAGCATTGCTTTGTGAGGTCTCTAGGGAGCCAGGCCATTGTTTTCTGGTGGCTACAGTACCGTGACCAGGGGATTCTAGTAAATTTGTTTAAGGTACAAAGGACTTTTATAAAATGTTAATAAATTTTAATGTTAATAAAAACTCACTGAATATAATATTTATAAAAAATTCAGTTAAAATGAACATTATATATATTTTATTTTTTAACTTTACTTTTATAGATGGGATCTTGCTGTGTTGCCTAGGTTAGTCTCAAATTTCTGGCCTCAAGTGATCTCAGCCTCCTGAGTAGCTGGGATTACAGGTGCAAGTCACCAGGCCCAGCTAACAGTCACATAAAACTGGTGCTTTCTTCCCTTGCTGTTGGAAAAAAATCAGAATGCATTTTTATTATCATGGAAGGATTAGAGTCTGAATGGCCACACAAGGGTTGTTCATGACCTCTGAAGTCATTAAGCAGGTCACAGCCAGGGCAGGACTTCTGTAGCGTGTGCACAGGAAGCTCCTCTGGTACTTTGTATATGTTAAGTCTCTAAGTCTTAAGCAGTATTAGGTGAAGGAAGCCATGTGGGGCACACATTGTCCTGGGGCTGTAGATGCAGGTGGCATTTCAAACACAGATCTGGTGTTCCATCACAAGGAATGCCAGTATCTAGAGAGAAGCCTTTGCTTTGTCCCATTTTTGTGATGAGGACAAAGGGTAAAAGCATCTGTAGTGGTACTGGTATCACTACTGATACTCCTCCCTCCTCTCCCTGTTTGTGGCTGTTTAGGCCATCTGCTTTTGGCACTGTCCCTCTCTCTGTTTCTCTCCACCCCGGTGACTAGATTTCACCACAGCAGGTGACATGAGTCCATGTGATACCGTCTGCATCTGTGTTCCTCTGTGTTGGAGGTGATTGGATCATGGGGGTGGTTTCTCATGAATGGTTCAGCACTGAGGTGGTTGGATCATGGGGGTGGTTTCTCATGAATGGTTCAGCACTGAGGTGGTTGGATCATGGGGGTGGTTTCTCATGAATGGTTCAGCACTGAGGTGGTTGGATCATGGGGGTGGTTTCTCATGAATGGTTCAGCATGGAGGTGGTTGGATCATGGGGGTGGTTTCTCATGAATGGTTCAGCACAATCCCCTTGGTGCTGTTCTCGTGATGGTGAGTTCTTGTGAGATTTGGTTGTTGAAAAGCATGTAGCGTTGACTCCCTTGCGTGGTTTCATTCTGGCTCTGCCATGTGGTATGCCTGCCCTCTTCGCCTTCCACCATGATTCTAACTTTCCTGGGGCCTCCACAGAAGCCGCCATGCTTCCTGTACCTCCTGCAGAACCATGAGCCAGGTAAACCTCTTTTCTCTATAAATTACCCAGTCTCAGGTATGTCTTTATAGCTGTGTGAGAAAGGAGTAATACACCCTGTCAATGGGAAGCAGGACATCACATTCAATCAACATTCAGGCCTATAGGTTTCAGAGTGTAGGGCAAAGAATGGTGCACTGGAATTCAGAAGCCTTTGGAATTAATCCACTAGCAGGGTGATCGATGTTTCCCCCAGCAGAAAATGAGGTGTCTGGATTTAAACAGGGATGGTAACTATCCAGCGTGAGGACTGCTATTCGCATCTCCCATCCATGGACATATCACACACTGAGCAGTTGCTCTGTTGGAGTAAGCCAGACTCACTAAGATAAAGCGCTTCGGGCAAAGGATTCAACCTGGTCAGGGTTGGGCATCTGAATAGAACTTACATGCATCGCCCGGGAACCCTGTAGAGCACATCACTTGAACATTCACATATTTTACCCTTAACCAAATCATGTTATGTGAAACTCTACAGGGCTTGTACCTCTAAGATTCCTCCTGTGCTGTGGTTAGATTATGGCATGATAATCTATGGTTATCATGAGTTTTTTTTTGAGACAGAGTCTTGCTCTGACCCAGGCTGGAGTATAGTGGTGTGATGTCAGCTCACTGCAGCCTCCACTCCCAACTCAAATGTTTGCATTTCTTGTAGAGAGGGGGTTTTGCCTTGTTGCTCAGGCTGGTCTTGAATTCTTGGACACAAGCCATCCACCCGCCTTGGCCCTCCAAAGTGGTGGAATTAGAGACGTAAGCCACCAAGCCCGGCCATTACCATGAGATTTTAGACAGCACTGTATCATCTTCCCCTCCTCTATCACCCATGGATTTTTGGGAAGGTGAATCCCGCTCCACTTACAGAGCAGGCCAGGTGCGATGGCTCATGCCTCCTGTAATCCCAGCACTTTGGGAGACGGAGGTAGGAGGATCATTTGAGCCCAGGAGGTCAAGGTCAGCCTTAGGAAACATAGCAATACCCCATGTCTACCTAAAAACAAAACAAATGAGTAATATTTTAAAAATCCTTAGGAATCAAAGTCAGAAAACACCCAGCTACCTACTACCTACATGGGCTTTATCCATGAGGCTCTCACCAGGTGGGTTTTAAGCAAAAGAAGCTCAGAGAAACTGCACCTGGCACCTTTCTCCACTTCCCTGGCAAAGACAAACTTCCTCATGTAAGCTGAGTTCTCTTTGAATGGCAAATCCTATCCAAAAACACAGCATCTCAAGTGGGTCTGTGTTTCTTCTCCATCCGGATGTCTATCTGTGAACTACTGCCTAGTGATAGGGAGGAGCCCAGCTTTGTGGGCAAGGGAACGTGCTTGTGTGCAGAAAGAAACAAGTGGTATTTGGGAGCAAGCCAACATCTATCAAAGGGATAATGGAGAAGGCATCTCTGAGAGCTCAACAGGATGTCAGGCTTTGAATCCATCCTTCTCTTGTCACTTTCACATTTCTGAGTTTTTTGGAAAAAAACAAATTCCCGAAAAAGAATGAAAACTTGCAGCCCTGGGTATATTCTGTAGACTTAATAATTGTCATCCATTTCTTCCTAGTTTAGGGGCAGGGTCTTGATCTGTTGCCCTGGCTGGGGTGGGATTATAGCTCACAGCAGCCTCAAACTCCTGGGCTCATGTGATCCTCCTGTCTCGGCCTCCCAAGTGCTGGGACTACAGGTGCGCATCATCACACCTGGCTAATTTTTAAATATTTTGTAGACATGGGGTCTCACTATATTGCCGAGGCCAATCTGGAACTCCTGGCCTCAAGCGATCCTCCGGCCTTGGCCTTAGACATCCTCCTCCTTAGACCTTCTGGGATTACAGGTGCGAGCCACGATGCCCAGCCTAAAATCAGATTTTTAAGAGTCTCAGCAAAATTTATGGTCTGCAAGTGCAAAAAGTTTCCAAATGAAGATGTGGTTTAAGGTTGATGTTAAAAATGATCTATGAGAAGATTCCATGCATCAGCAAGGAACTGGGTGGGACCCTGGTGCTGCCTCTGGCTGGGCGAGAGCCTCAGCCGCTTAGTGCCCTCAACAGGCCTCGTAGGCTGCAAGCAAAACTGTGGCTGTGGGTGGGGAGGGAAGAGCCGGAGCTTGTCATAACAGCCCCTTGCATCCAAGAATCCCAAGTGTTTCATCGAAGAATCTCACCCACAAAACACCCCTGGAAGGTGCTAGAGATTGCTAAATACAGCTGGTGAGAGCGAGGTGGAAGTAAAAGTGTGGGGCGGAGATGCCAGAGGAGCAGGTGTCTGCAAAGCAAAGCACCTCCTGGACCCCGTACGACGACACTGGATGGAACACTCCAAAGGAACGTGTACACTACCGTTATTTTCAAACATCAACACACCATGTTCCATAACAATGGACTCCTACTACCCCAACAGTGTTCTCATGGAAAAGTATTCTTCCCTGAACAACCATCATCCAAGAAGATTTCTGTTCAATGTATCTCCCCCAAAAAGCAAAACAAGCCCTCTTTTATTTAGTAGCATTTGCTGCACTGAATACCTCGAGTGAGTTAATTTCTCTCCTCATAAGCTGTTTCTAAAATCTTCTTAAACACACATTAGTACATCCAATTTGCAGAGACACATTCCATATTCCACATATCTCTACAGAATAGCGCTGTCCAAAATATAATTTGAGCCACGAATGTAGCTTTAAATTTTCTCATAGCCACATTAAAAAAGGACTGGATGGAATTCATTTTAATGCCATATTTTTTTTAACCCCATATAGCCAAAATATCATTTCAACATGTCATCAATTTAAACATGATTCGTGATCGATGTTAGCTGTAATTGGATGATGAATACTTAATTTAGTAAATTTATGTAATAATTTTAACAATTTTTTTAAGTATTATGTCTTTGAACTCTGGTGAGTATTTTAGACTTTGAGGACACTCTCAGTCAGACAAGTTACCATTCAAGAAATCAAGAGCCACCTGCAGGCCGGGCACAGTGGCTCAAGCCTATAATCCCAGTACTTTGGGAGGTGGGTAGATCACCTGAAGTCAGGAGTTCAAGATCAGTCTGTCCAACATGGAGAAACCCTGTCTCTACTAAAAATACAAAATTAGCCAGGCGTGGTGGTGCATGCCTGTAATCCCAGCTACTTCAGAGGCTAAGGCAAAAGAACTGCTTGAACTTGGAGGTGGGGGTTGAGTGAGCCAAGATTGTGCCATTGCACTCCAGCCTGGGCAACAGGAGTGAAACTGTCTCCAAAAAGCCACTGTGCTATTGCACAGCAGATACAGACAATCTGAATATGAACATGGTGGAGTTGAGCCAGCTTTTCATACTTTGATGAAAAACATTTTAAAGGCTGATGGACTCTCTCCTGTCATCCTGGCACTTGGTTATTTTTAGTACTTTAGAACAGGGGTGGCCAACCCTTGGGCTGTGGACTGTTACCTGTTTGCAGCCTGTTAGGAACTGGCCCACACAGTAGGAGGTGAGTGGTGGGCGAGCAAATGAAGCTTCATCTTTATTTACAGCTGCTCCCTACTGCTTATGCTACCACCTGAGCTCCATCTCCTCTTCGATCAGCGGTGACAGTGGATTCTCATAGGAACATGAAACCTATTGTGAGCTGCACATGTGAGGGATCTAGGTTGTGTGCTCCTTATGAGAATCTAATGCCTGATGATCTGTCACTGTCTCCTAACACCCCTCAATGGGGCTGTCTAGTTGCAGGAAAATAAGCTCAGGGTTCCCAGTGATTCTGCATTACGGTGTACTGCATAATTATTGCATTATATATTATGATGTAGTAATAATAGTAATTAAGTGTGCTATAAATGTAATGTGCTTGAAGCATCCTGAAATCATCTGCCCCTAAATCTGCCAGTCCATGGAAAAACTGTCTTCTACAAAACCAGGCCCTGGTGCCAAAAAGGCTGGGGAACTGTTGGTTTAGAATAAGGAAGGACACACACACACATACACAGAGGAAACCTGTTATCTAGAGTCCCACTTACCTAAAGATTTTCCCAATATCCTTCATTATTTGTAATAGTTAGAATATTGGAAAATTTTTAGGCCAAAAAGAGTAACTCCGCAGCCCGTGAATGCTACTTGGCTGGAGAAAATACACTCAGTCTCTCTCTTCCCCCAGAGCACAAAAATATAAAAGCAGTTTTAGGAGCCAAAGGTCCCCAGTGCCCAGCTGGCTAGGGTGCATTATCCATGAGGCCCTCCCTGGGGCCTGAGGCAGCGGTGGCTACAGGCCAGGTGCATTCATGAGTTTGCCATTTCCCAAGTGGGCCAGACTTTTTCATGCAGCCGTGCTCCTCCTACAGTGGACATACTATGTCTAGCCTCTGGCCCATCAGGCTCCTCTACCCTCTGTCAGCTCTGACCTCTGGGCACATTGCCAGGGAAGAAGGGCTGCAGGGAGGTCCCCAGAACAGGCTGCAGTGGCCAGAAAGAGGGATGTCCCAATCAGCCTTTTATAAACAAGATAATAAGCACTTAGAAGTGATAGGAAACAAACATGAAATTCCCTGGTTATAAACAGGCTAATTGTATTTTTAACTTCCCTACTCTTAGTTGAGGTACTTTTTTCCCCATAAAATTTAGAAATATATACTTGAAAACTAAAGAAAAGGTTAGGTCTGAAGATGCTACTAGTGCATTCCCATAGATGTCTTCATTATTCTTTTGACGTTTGTTTCCAAATACCACTTTGTTTCTTTCCCTGCAAGAAGACAGCCCCTCACCCACTGGCCTCTTTATGTTCCCTTGCTCTGCTTGTAACTCCCATAGACTGCGGGCTGCCATGGGCACCTCCAGCTAATAGCCACAGTAAACCCCTTCTCATGGGAGATACCTATGTAGAGTTAACTTCTACAATGCACAGCAAGCAAGGCTGGTATGACTCACGGATACTGGTTGAAAGCAAGGGTTCTGGACAGACTTACTACCCAGGATGCTTTTCCAAAGACTGAGAGAGAATGAATATGAACGAATCTCTCTTTATGTCCAGCACCTGTGTGGAAGTTATAATGTACAGCAGACTGGTAGAAATGACTTTGAAATTCATTAGTGGTTCTTGGCAGCTGGGTACCCCTGGACAAGTTACCTAACCTCTCTGAGAGTGCCTTCTCTGTAAAATAGGACTGATAATAATAGCACATAGCTCATAGGGTTGTTGGGAGGACAACATAACAAATACAGAGTGCTCAGCAGGTATCAAACAGGTGCTCAGTAAACCAAGGTAATGCCACACTGTGCTCAGAACTGGGGCTGTCCATTCTAATGTGGTTGAAGCCACAGAGTTGCACCGTGCCTTATGGTTGTGTGCCCAAAGTTTTAGACAAAACACAGTTTCTTTCCAAAAGAGAGAGATTTTTTTAAATGTTGCAATATGTATGCTTGAGGAAAATAGCAAATGGCAGAGAACATAAGGAGGAGGCCTTGGCTATGAAACTACCAACAAGTTTAGTCACTTTCTGAGCCTGGTCTCCACTGAATATAACACATGACCATGCCAGTCAATGCCAAAGACAAATCACCAGATTCTTTCTGCCTGGAAGAAGGTGCAGTCTTTTTGCTCTGTCCCTGGTCCTGAACAGGCAGCTTGCTAGGACTCATTGAAAACATGAATAAGGGTACTGAGTACGTCTTCAGTCCTCCTATGGCTGCAGTTCTCCCATTCACAGCCTAAGCTCTTCTCACTTCTATTCAGATGGGAACCATATTACGTAAGAGTCAATAATCTTATGGTAACTCTGCAGTGAAAATGTCATTTGTTGTAATGAACACTGATCATAAGTTAAGCCCCTAGCTACTCTCTCTATTATTTTTCATTATACTGTTCTTTGCTCTGTTATATTTCAGGAGTACTTAGGGAATTCATCCAACTATGTTTGCTAGTCAGCTCTTCGTTACCCAGATTAGATTTTGCTAAGATGCAACGGAGCAATTTGCAAACACACTGATTCTTAAGGAAATGCATCAGACACTGGTTATATGTTCTCCTCTCCTGATGCCAGAAGGCAACCTTCCCCCGTCCCCTACCCTCTGGTTATTTGTTCCCTTAATTTGCTATTTTCCTCTCTATTCATATTCCACTCACTTCACAGTACGGTTCTCCAGGCCCTAATCCGAGAGAGCATTAACAATACGTTTCTGGGTGTTTCTTCCTTCAGTAATAACTCTTTGTTCAATTCAACACCCAGAATAATGTTTCCAAAATCATCATCACCTCACCCCCAGCTCTCTTGCAAACACCACTCTGCTTACATTACAGTTATTCCCCCACTGGCTGCTTTAAAGGACACTAACTCCAAAAGGCACACCAGCGAGGCAAAGCTGGAGCTCTTCCATTTTTTAAAAAAAAAAGTCAATATGAAAAATTCATTTTGCAAGTTGTATATTAAGTATGAGAGTGGAATTTCCATATGTCTCTGTACTTCCTGCTCCTGGAATTGCTTGTAAGCAGGCTCTGAGTCTCCACAGGACCACCTTTCTACCACGCCTTAGTGGTCACAACCAGCCCAACAGTTCAGAAACTGTGTGGGTTCACACCAAGAGTCAGCACCTTGGTCGGAAACACCAGTGGGCTTTATCCCAGCCCCATCCAAGCCTGGGCATCTTTTGTTTTGATTAGACTACTAGCTTTGATCCTGATTGCCACGCTGCTGGAGAACGAAAGACTGAGGAAATGACACCTGCAGGCAACGAGGATCTGGGCTTGCCTCCTTGGTTATGATTTTAGGGCAGACTTGGTGGGGAATTTTCCCTTTTCAGGGAAATCTACCTCAATGAACTGAAATGTATTCAGACAGGCATGCTGCAGTAATGCTATATTCTCTGTTACTATACTTTCCTCCTGATACACATCAGAGAAAAGCTGAGAAGAAACTTTTATTAAAATGTCTACAGCTCTTCAAACAAAAAATACACAGAATCTTTTCCCCACACATGACGTCGTGCTTCTGGTGAGTGCAGAAGACCACTGATGGATGTGAGGATCGTGTATACTGTAAAAATAGACAAAACAATCTCATACCAGGCCATATTCCTTAAAACTTGAGGTTACAAGGAAAAACTACTAGGTTAGATTCAGGGGTACTTGCAGGGATGGTGGACACAGCATTAAGGCCAGAAAAAAAAAAGTTCAAAATATGGACAAGGATTAATGTTAGTGCTGAGATGAGCTGGATAACCCTAACATTTAGGAACAAGAAGTACAAAGTAGGTAAGCAAAGCTCCCACGTACTTAATGAAAGAAACATGCTTAGCAGTTAATTCACTAGTATCTCAATTTCAAATTAGGTAAACAAAAACTGTAAACAAGCAGAAATAATCTAAACATGTTATAGATGTTAAATCAAGAACCAGCGAATCCATGTTCTCACTTACTTGTGGGATCCAAAAATCAAAGCAATTGAACTCATGGAGATAGAGAGTAGAAGGATGGTTACCGGAGGCTGGGAGGGAAGGTAGTGATGGATTAAAAAAAAAAAAATCAACAGAATGAGCAAGACCTAGTATTTGGTAAATAAATTGTTGACTATAGTCCCCCCACCACAAAGGAACTATAGTCAATGATAATTTAATTGTACACTTTAAAAGAATATCATTAGATTGTAACAAGGATAAATGCTTGATAGGATGGAAACCCAATATGCCATGATGTGATTATTATGCATTGCATGCCTGTGCCACAGTATCTCATATTCCCCATAAATATATACACCTACTGTGTACCCACAAAAATTAAAAATAAGCTATTAAAAGAAGAAACAGCCACTTTTTAATATGCACCAGAAGCCAAAGAGAAAGCTCCTTAGATGACAGACAATAAATAGACTTATTCCAAATTCAATAGCAATCACTAAAGAATAAATCACCACGCAGAGCCACAGAGGCAGGAATCCTGAACTGGTCTCAGCCTTATTTTACTCATATCCAAATTGGGCATTCCCTGTCTTAAAAGAGCTCCTGAAGGAAGCACTAAATATGGGAAGGAAAAACCAGTACCAGCCACTGCAAAAACACACCACAATATAAAGACAAAGATGCTATGAAGAAACTGCATCAACTAATGTGCAAAATCACCAGCTAGCATCATGACAGGATCAGATTCACATATAACAATATTAACCTTAAATGTAAATAGGCTAAATGCCCCAACCAAAACACACAGACTGGGAAATCAGATAAAGAGTCAAGACCCATTCATGTGCTGTATTCAAGAGACCCATCTCATGTGCAAAGACCCACATAGGCTCAAAATAAAGGGATGGAGGAATATTTACCAAGCAAATGGAAAGCAAAAACAAAGCAGGAGTTGCAATCCTAGTCTCTGATAAAACACTTTAACAAAGATCAAAAAAGACAAAGAAGGGCATTACATAATGTAAAGGAATCAGTGCAACGAGAAGAGCTAACTGTCTTAAAAATATATGCACCAAATACAGGAGCACCCAGAGTCATAAAACAAGTTCTGAGAGACCTACAAAGAGACTTAGACTCCCACATAATAATAGCAGGACACTCTAACACCCCACTGTCAATATCAGATCAACAAAACAGAAAATTAACAAGGATATTTAGCACTTGAACTCAGCTCTGTATTAAGTGCACCTAATAGACAGCTACAGAATTCTCCAGCCCAAATCAAAATAATATACATTCTTCTCAGTGCCACACGGCACTTACTCTAAAATTGACCACATAATTGGACATAAAACACTTCTCTGCAAATGCAAAAGAATGGAAATCATAACAGTCTGACTATAGTGCAGTCAAATTAGACCTCAGGATTAAGAAATTCACTCAAAACTGCACAACTACATGGAAACTAAACAACCTGTTCCTGAATGACTCCAGGGTAAATCACGAAGTTAAGGCAGAAATAAATGTTATTTGAAACCAATGAGAACAAAGAGACAATCTACCAGAATCTCTGGGAAACGGCTAAAGCAGCATTAAGAGGGAAATTTATAGCACTAAAAGTCCAAATCAGAAAGCTGGAAAGATCTGAAACTGACACCCTAACATCACAATTAAAAGAACTAGAGAAGCAAGAGCAAACAAATTCAAAAGCTAGCAGAAGACAAGAAATAACTAAGATCAGAACAGAACTGAGGAGATAGAGACACAAAAAAAAACCCTGCAAAAAAAAAAATCAGTGAATCCAGGGGTTGGTTTTTTGAAAAGATCAACAAAACAGACCAGCTAGGCTAATAAAGAAGAGAAGAATCAAAAAGACATGATAAAAAGGGGCTATCACCACTGATCCCACAGAAATACAAACTACCACCAGAATACTAAAAACTCTTCTACTCAAACTATAACATCTAAAAGAAACAGATACATTCCCGGACACATACACCCTCCCAAGACTAAACCAGGAAGAAGTCAAATCCCCGAATAGACCAATAACAAATTCTGAAATTGAGGCAGTAATTATTAGCCTATCAACCAACCAAAAAAAAAAAAAAAAAGGCCAAATTCTAGCAGAGGTACAAAGAAGAGCTGGTATCAATCCTTCTGAAACTATTCCAAACAATGGAAAAAGAGACTCCTCCCTAACCCATTTTACAAGACCAGCTTCATCCTGATACCAAAACCTGGCAGAGACCCAACAACGAAAGGCCTTCAGCCTAACGTCCCTGATGAACGTCCGTGCAAAAATCCTCCATAAAATACGGGCAAACTGAATCCAGCAGCACACCAAAAAGTTTATTCACCATGATCAAGTTGGCTTCATCTCTGGGATGCAAGGCTGGTTCAACATACAAAAATCAATAAGCATAATCCATCACCTAAACAAAACCAATGACAAAACCACATGATTATCTCAACAGATGCAGGAAAGGCCTTTGTCATAAACAGCTCTTATTATTTTGAGATATGTTCCATCAGCACCTAGTTTATTGAGACTTTTTAGCACAAAAGGATGCTGAATTTTGTCAAACCCATAGCCAATATCATACTGAATGGGCAAAAGCTGGAAGCATTCCCATTGAAAACTGTCACAAGATAAATTCAACACAGTATTGGAAGTTCTAGACAGGGCAATCAGGCAAGAGAAAGACAAAGTATTCAAATAGGAAAAGAGGAAGTAATATGTCTCTGCTTGCAGATGACATGATTGTGTATTTAGAAAACCCTATCATCTCAGCCCAAACACTCATTAAATTGATAAGCAACTTGAGCAGTCTCAGGATGTCAATGTGCAAAAATGACAAGCATTCCTATACACCAATAGACAAGCAGAGAGCCAAATCATGAGTGAACTCCCATTCACAATTGCTATAAAGATAATAAAATACCCAGGAATACAACTTATAAGGGACATGAAGGACCTCTTCAAGGAGAACTACTAACCACTGCTCAAGGAAATAAGAGAGGATACAAACAAATGGAAAAAAGTTCCATGCTCTTCATGGATAGGAAGAATCAATATCGTGAAAATCGCCACACTGCCCAAAGTAATTTATAGTTCAATGCTATTCCCATCAAGCTACCATTGACTTTCTTCACAGAATTACAAAAAACTACTATGAATTTCATATGGAACCAAAAGAGCCCATATAGCCAAGACAATCCTAAGCAAAAAGTACAAAGCATCATGCTACCTAACTTCAAACTATACAAGGCTGCAGTAATCCAAACAGCATGGTACCAGTACCTAAACAGGTACAAAGACCAATGGAACGGAACAGAGGCCTCAGAAATAATGCCACACGTCTACAACCATCTGATCTTTGACAGATCTGACAGAAATAAGCAATAGGGAAAGGATTCCCTATGTAATAAATAGTGTTCGGAAAACTGGCTAGTCATAGGCAGAAACTTTAAAGTGGATCCCTTCCTGACACCTTATACAAAAATTACTCTAGATAGAGTAAAGAAAATGTAAAACCCAAAACCATAAAAACCCTAGAAGAAAACCTAGGCAATACCATTCAGGACATAGGCATGGGCAAACACTACATGACTAAAACACCAAAAGCAATGGCAACAAAAGGCAAATTGACAAATGGGATCTAATTAAATGACAGAGCTGCTGCACAGAAAAAGAAACTAGCATCAGAGTGAACAGGCAACCTACAGAATGCGAGAAAATTTCTGCAATCTATTCATCTGACAAAGGTCCATTATCCAGAATCTACCAGGAATTTAAAGAAACTTATGAGAAAAAAAAATAACCCTATCAAAAAGTAGGCAAAGGATATGAATAGAAGCTTCTCAAAAGAAGATATTTACATGGCCAACAAACATATGAAAAAAAAGCTCCTCATCACTGGTCATTAGAGAATGCAAATCAAAACCACAATGAGATACCATCTCAGGCCAGTTACAATGGCAATCGTTAAAAAAGTCAGGAGACAACAGACGCTGGCGAGGCTGTAAAGAAATAAGAACACTTTTACACTGTTGGTGGGAGTGTAAATTAGTTCAATCATTGTGGAAGACAGTGTAGCGATTCCTCAACTGTCTAGAACCAGAAATACCATTTGACCCAGCAATCCCATTACTTGGTATATACCCAAATGATTGTAGATCATTCTCTAAAGACACATACACAAGTATATTTATTGCAGCACCATTTACGATAGCAAAGACTTGGAACCAACCCAAATGCCTATCAACGATAGACTGGATAAAGAAAATGTGCCACATATACACCACGTAATACTATGCAGCCATAGAAAAGAATGAGTTCATGTCATTTGGAGGGACATGGATGAAGCTGGAAGCTATCATCCTCATCAAACTAACACAGGAACAGAAAAGCAAACACCACATGTTCTCATTCATAAGTGGGAGGTGAACAATGAGAACACACGGACACGGGGAGGGAACATCACACACTGGGTCCTGTCAGGGGTGGGGTGGCAAGGGGAGGGAGAGCATTAGGATAAATACCTAATGCATGTGGGGCTTAAAACCTAGATGATGGGTTGCTAGGAGAGGTAAACAACCACAGCACACGTGTACCTATATGACAAACCTGCACATTCCGCAAATGTATCCCAGAACTTTAACAATAATTGTAAATAAAATGGGCATTCCACCTGCTCCCTAATAGAGTGGTTATGAGGACTGAACGTCAGCTACTTAGCACCTTCTTGAAAATGATTCCCCTTGAGGACAATGTTTACAATTATTACCAAAGTACTCTAATTCAAAACACATCTATTATGAAGGGCTAAGAAATTAAATATGAATGGAAAGACCCAGGTAGAAGCCTGTTTAAGAATAATAAAATTTGATAGAATACTCATGTAGTTTACAAAATAGTCTATGCCTTCTGCCAGCAGCAAGCATCTACCTGGCAGTATGTGACAGAGGATACCATGTTTTCACCTCACCATCTTCTCCATGTGGTTCCAGATATGAGTCTTCACTAGGGAGAGCTGACGGTGACATGATCTACCATCAGTTTCCCGTCTGTCATGGCAAGAGGAACAACTGCTGTGATTCAGAGTAAACCAGTCTAGGCACACATCAGCTGCCCTGCTCTACTGGAAGATACAGCTTAATCTCACCCCAGTGTAGAATTAAAACAGAAACAGAGTCCATCAGTGCCCTGCTTCTCATCAGTGGTTGTCTTCACTGGGTTCCCTAAGGAAGTCTTTTGTGTTTCCCCAAACAAGAGTTGGCAGGAGAGAACCCTCTGCTCAATGGTACAAATCAAATCACCTCTGAAATACTCCTGAGCCTAGACGTACGGACACATGCACCTCTGGACATGGACAGAATATGGTCATTTCCTTGCTAGAGTTACGGAGACAAAGCAACTTTGGCAGTTTTGTTAGCTCCATCTCCCTTCACTTTTAACTTATAAATTTTATTTTCCAAAGAAGTAAAAATATATTGCATCCCATTTAGAAATTCGCAAGGGAGTTTAAAATGAAATTGCAGGAGTATCCCACTTAGACATAACTTCTGCTTGTATTTTGGTATATTTCTTTCAAGTTTTCTTCTGAGATACTTAAAAAAACCAGTAGCAATCACAGGGTGCCAAAAGGTTTATAAATTTAAATAAAAATCATGGTATTAGTATAACCATATACTCATAACTGTAATTATTGGCAGGCTACCTATGAATTCATGCTATGTTTCATAATTAATGTGAACATTTCTCTGTTTTTGGAGAAACTGCTTCAACTCTTCTGTTTTATCAGAATAGCAATGTCAGGGGTGTGGCTTTGGGCAGGTTCTTTAACCTATCTAAGCGTCAGTTTTTCTCATAAAAAATTAGGGATCAATAATACTAACCAGCAACATTAAAGTGCTGTGAAAGTTAAAAGCAAAAATGTACTTAATGTAAGTATCTCTCAAAAACGTGGCCTGCTGTTGATGTCAATACTGGATAATACTGATGTAATTTCTCACTGGCTTTTTTTGAAAGGAATCATATCTATATATAAGCAAAAAACACCTGAGGAGGGGAGGGAGGATCTGGTCTTTCATTTCCCCGTGGGACTTCTTCGGGAGCTGCCAGTCAGTGGAGAAACATACCTCTCCCCTACAGTGGGGGAACCGGGTGTAGCCTCAACAGGTCTCATGAGAGGCCAGGACAATCTTCCATTTTTGGGGGAGGCGAGTTACTGGCATATGGACAAAAATGTTTAAAAAATGTGGTCTTGCCCAGGCGTGGTGGCTTACATCTATAATCCCAGCACTTTGGGAGGCTGAGGCACGGGGATCACGAGGTCAGGAGTTTGAGACCAGCCTGGCCAATATGGTGAAACCCTGTCTCTACAAAAAATACAAAAAATAGCCGGGTGTGGTGGCGCGTGCCTGTAGTCTCTGCTACTCGGGAGGCTGAGGCAGAAGAAACACTTGAACCCGGGAGGTGGAGGTTGCAGTGAGCCAAGAATGCACCACTGCACTCCAGCCTGGGCGACAGAATGAGACTCCATCCCCACCTCACCCCCAAAAAACCCCAACAACAACAAAAAACTGTGGTCTCAGAAACTAGTGATTTTTATTTTGTAAAAAATTCCTCCCTCCCTTCTTTCCATTTTGAACAAACAACGATGCAAATTGGGCAGCCCAGAAAGCAGAATGGATGCAGAGAGACTACAGAAATGCCTTGCAGTGTTTTTTCAATCTGCATACTTAACCAAGTAACAGTTTAAGACCAAGGACAAATGTAAGAGTCAAAGCAACAGAATGACTTATGTGTGACACAGTGAGTCTCACCCTGTGCAGTTCTGCCCCTGCCAGGGGATATTTGGCAACATCTAGGGACATTTTTGGTTGTCGATTGTCAAACCTAGGGGTGCCTGTGGGGTTGTGTTGTGTTACTGGCATCTAGCGGGTGGAGACCAGGGATGCCACTGAACATGTTACCCTGCAGAGGACCATGTCCATCAGCACAGATGCATATGGCCCAAAACATCAATAGTGCTGAGGCTGAAAATTTCTAGTGTAAAAAAAACTTACAGGTAAAAATTAAATCTGAGGCCCCTACGAATATTAATACTATGGACAACTGGCTCTGTTTCCTGTACCTGGCCTCAGTCCCTGAAATATAACATCTCCTTCCAGTGGTGGTTCCCAAAAATGTTCTATGAGAAGAGTCTGTGTACACAGATGCCAGGTGTCCATTTTAACTGTATCAGTCCGTTCTCACACTGCTAATAAAGACATATCCGAGACTGGGTAATAAATAGAGGTTTAATGAACTCAGAGTTCCACATGGCTGGGAGGCCTCACAATCATGGCAGAAGGCAAAAGAGGAGCAAAGGCACATCTTACATGGCAGCAGGCAAGAGAGCTTGTGCCGGGGAACCCCTCTTTATAAAACCATCAGATCTCATGAGACTTCTTCACTATCACGAGAACAGCCTGGGAAAAAATCGTCCCCATGATTCAGTTACCTCCCACTGGGTCCCTCCCACGGCATGTGGGGATTATGGGAGCAACAATTCAAGATGAGATCTGTGTGGGGACACAGCCAAACCTTATCAATGACTATGTATGTAATTTTATTAATAGCAAATGAAACTTAGTTATCATTTAGAATACTGCTATAAAGTTTCTTTAGAAGTAAATTTGAGAACTGAACTGAGTAAAGGAAAAATAAGATAACCTACAGGTGCCTTGCTTGAGGGAATGGCTACTCCATTCTCCATGATGTGATTATTTCATACTGTGTGCCTGTATCAAAACATCTCATGTACCCCATACACACACACACCTACTAATGTAACCAGGAAAATTAAAATTTTAAAACCCCAATACAGGTGCTATTGAAATATGGCAAAATATCTCCCCCTGAAAAAGTATTTCTGTGCTTGTCTTGTGTTTTTGTATAGATGCTGTTCACACTGGCTATGTAATAGATTAAATGTGAGGCTGATGACATGAGGTCAACAAAATTCTCCAAGCTCCAAAATGGAAAAGAAAAGCATAGATCCACCATTTCCAAGATTTCTTTCTTTCTTTTTTTTTTTCTGAAGGGAACTGTGCTTGTAACAATATTCAGGGATTTCAGAACTATTGCATTAGGGAAGAATTCTAAAGAGAGCAACTGATGTTGATTTTAGAGCAGCAGGCAGAGTTCTGGAAAACACTCTGAAAAAGTGCTCATGTGGGAAAAAGATTTCTCTGGATGTCTGATTGTGTTGAAAAAGGCCATAAACTAGGGCTAGAGAGCTTTTACACACACATACACACAGGTGCAACCTGAACTAAAATTAGCCCTCAGTGAGAATAGATACGAT
>PVKP010012259.1:43850-59076 GCA_004027715.1 Plecturocebus donacophilus | reverse complement strand
AAAAAAAAAAAAAAAAAAAAAAAAAAAAATTTGCCCACAAATAACTATGTGTCAAAACAATGATGACAAAAGGAAACATCAGGCCCACGATGGCCCATAATGACTAAAATGGAAAATACTCACAAAAACAAGTGTTGGCAAGGATGTGGAATTGAAACTCTCCTGCATTTCTAATGGAAGTGTAAATTGGTAGAACCACTTTGGAAAACTGTTAGTAGCTGCTAAAGGTAAACATAAGCCTGCCTTATGATCCAGCATTAATTTCAACCAAACTTACTCTCTTCATTAAAAGACATGTACAAGAATGTTAAAGTAACTTTGTGATTGCTAAATGTTCATCAACAGTGTAATCAATAAATTGTGTTATGTTCACATAATTAATTATACACATCAGTGAAAAAGAGTAACTACAACTGTGTAACAACATGGGTTAATATCACACATATAATGCTTAGCAGAAGAAGCCAGGCACAAAAGAATACTGTATAATTCCATAGGAAATGAAGGATAGGCAAAATTAACATATATTGTTAAGAGTCCAAACAGTGCTTACCTTTTTGGGTAAGAATATTAGAATATTCACTGGGAAGGTACACAGGGGAGCTGGAAGTGTCTTCTGTTTGATTGGGGCATTAGTTAAGTAAGTATACAGATTATTTAAAAATTCACTCATTTAGGATTTCTGTACTTTACTCAATAAAAAATTAAAATCAAATAAGAAAAACTAAGAAAAAACCTACAGAAGATATATAGTCTTAATTTTTTTTTTTTAAAGAGATGTGGTATCGCTCTGTTACCCAGGCTGGAGTGCAATGCTGTGATCAAGGCTCACTGTAGCTCCCAACTCCTGGACTCAAGTGATCCTCCTACCTCAGCCTTCCAGATAGTTAGGACTATAGGCTTGCCCCACCACCCCTGGCTAATTTTTTAATTTTTTTCTAAGCATAGTCTCACTGTGTTGCCCAGGCTGATCTTGAACTCCTGGGCTCAAGTGATCTTCCTGCCTTGGCCTCCTAAAGTGCAAGTATTATAGGCATGAGCCACTGTGCCTGGCTTTAATGGATGTTTTAAAATGTATTCAGGGTTTGTTTTAATCAGGTATGGTAAGATACAGACACATGACTGACATGAAGGAAGAAATTTTTATACTTACAGATTGCTAGAAGCGGGAGGCACAATATGCTGTTTTGGGATCCTTGGGGTGTTGCTTCACCAGCCAGAAATCTCTGTGGCCAGTGGCACCTTTGCCCGAGTTTTGGGCTCATTCCACCCACTCAGCCTGGCAGGCTGCGCTTGGCTTGTGCTACCACTTTGGATCCCACACCTGCCAAGGGTGAGCTAGGTGCAGAATGGCATGGGGTGTATGAATGAGTATAGGGTCTGGCCACTGCTCATAGCCAGGAACACCGTCTGTGGCAGTGTGGGCAGCTCCAGGCACCAGCACAGGCTCCAGTTCCCTGTGAGGCTGTGGCTAGACCAGGCATACCATAAGCAGCTTCCATGGCTGACACCAGGGAATGTGGTGGTACGTGGAAGCTTGGAGACACCAGGACCCACAGAGCCCTAAAGAGGGTATCATAGCCCTGGCTCGGGAAGCTCATAGGTCTGGGCTTGCTGAAGGGCTGCAGCTCTTCTCTCCTTCTCTTGTCTTTCCTTCTTGTTGCCTGCAACATGGCGAGCAAGGGGTATGTTTCAGCCATTTTTGTTACAGCATTTTTAGCCCCACCATTTGGTGGGTGCTGAATTCTTATCCTGCATCCAGGAAGAATGAGGTACATACATAAACAAATGGAGGATGAGCAAGACAAAGGGAAGCTCTATGGAGCGACAGAACAGCTCAGAGGTGACCCACAGTGGATAGTTCCTCTGAGTGGCCACCCCCACCTCATTCTCACTCAGGTACATGTGGACACAGTCAATGTGGTGGTATCCGATGTTGATCGCCACCTCCACAGCTTCAGTTGTGAACTGTCTTATTTTATTTTTTTAGAGACAGGGTCTTACTCTGTCACCCAGGCTAGAATGCAGTGTTGCAATCATGACTCACTGCAGCCCCAAACCCCTGGGCTCAAGGGATCCTCCTGCCTCAGCCTCTAGAGTACTGGGACTACAGGTGTGCACCACCACGCCCAGTTAACTTTTTGTAGAGAGGATCTCACTGTTTCTCAGGCTGCTCTCTAACTTCCGGTTTCAAGCAATCCTCCTAGCGTGGCCTTCTAAAGTGTTTGGAATACAGGCATGAACCACCGCACTCAGCACATAACAATTTTAGAGATGTTAAAAATGTGAAAACATGATATGACTATAGGTGGCTATTGAAAACAAAAACAAAAACAGGCTGGGCACAGTGGCTTACTCCAGTAATTCAAGCACCTGGGGAGGCCAAAGTGGAAGTATTACTTGAGGTCAGGAATTCAAGACCAACCTGGGCAAAATAGCAGACCCCCATTTCTACACACACAACAAAAAGTGAAAATGGTGTACCTCTCAGAATAGATGAACCATGATATATACCATTTGTGGGTGTAGGTTAACATATGAATCTACAAAATAAAAAAACACCAAAATCAGGTTAGGGTTACCTCTGTGGAAGAAGTCAGGGGAATAGGATTTGAAACGGACACATACGGATCTCAACTTTATTTGCAACATTTTGTTTGTCTTCTGTAGCCTTTTCAGACAAAGAGTGAAGATTCATTAAAACAGGATTGGGAGTACATGGTAATATTTATCCACACTTTTTTGTGTGTCTGAAATATGTCATGACTTTTTAAAAAATTGGAAGTGAGGAAGAGTAGATAAGTCTAAAGTAGATAAGTCTGGCTTGAAAAGAAGGATGATAGAGGAAAGCACAATATGTGGGAAGGTTTTTGTTTATTTAAGTGAGAAATACAGGTATCCTTTGCTCTGAACTGTACCTGTGCACACTCAGAAATGGATTATATTCTTACAGATTTTCAGAGAAATCCTTTGTTGTCCTTGCCTTCCTTTATCTTTTACAGTTTCAGACTCTGAAACTCTGGAGTCAAATAGACATACTTAACCACATAGATTCAGGAAGTTAGGAATACTTTTACTTGAACTTGTTCATACTTGGGGCAAAATAACCAACAGAGAGAATGAAAATACAGAAGCTAGAGTACATTTCTGAAGGGCTAAGAGTAAAGATCCAGACTATAAATAATTTATGTTGGATAAAAGGAGGGTCATTAACCTCACTTACATTAGAATATGATGGGAATAGGTTTAAATATTAAAATATTTTTAGGTGTGAATGTGATATTGGCCAAGTTTTCTCAGTGTATTGTGTCCCAGATTTTCATTTCATTGTGAGAAGCATGAGGAACTAAGAGATGAGGGAACAAGGTTGAACTTAAACAATGCTTGGTGGTGGTTGTGTTTTTTTGTTGTCTAGATTTTTATATCTGGTATCAATAGAAGTTACCATTTTTTGAAATACCTGTTTGAAATTTATTTGACCTTTGCAAAGGTCACAGAATTTACTGAGTATATTTAATATTCTAGATAATAGACTTATTCTATAATACCTAACCTTTGTAAATTTATCATCCAGCCTCGGCTGTTTCCCTAATCTGTCTTTTCCAGATAGGGAAAAAGAATTGCCAACACATAAGAATTTATATATATTTCAATATTTATGTTTATAATTGTTTTGTGTTATATTTTATTTTTCATATTGATAGAGTGAGAAAATTTTTGTAGTATGATCTACATTCTTCATTTTATACTTTAAGCCTAATATCCTTTTTAGTACAGAGAAATTTGTTTTTCTCTAATTATTTCATATAATTAAAGATTACTTTGGAACTTAACTATTTAAATGCAGAGTATTCTTCACTTTTATTTATTATCTCTTTTTATATTTTAGAGCTGAACGACAAAGGAATGAAGCACTATATAATGCTGAAGAGCTGAGTAAAGCTTTCCAACAATATAAAGAAAAAGTAGCTGAAAAACTGGAAAAGGTAAGAGACACTTGTGCAAATTCAGTGTTTTGTATTACTGTATATATTCCAACAATAAAGGTAAGAATAATTAGCATATGTTTATGGTTGAAACAGAGAGTAACTTTTATGATCTTATAAAATCATTTAAATAAAGAATTTATAAATGTTAAGTATGATGTTCACTAATCCTTTTATTATCAGCAGAAACTTTTTTATCCAAAGAGGGAAAAGAGTAGAGAGGAGAAGGAACAAAATATAGAGAAGGATGGAATGTGTGAGCAAAGATTGGAGCTAGAGAAGTAAAAGAAAGAAATGCATTTTTATTACTTCAGTGAAAATGAAGACAGATTAGGTAGCCTTTAACTGATCTTCCTCAGTCTGCTACTCTGAGAGGGCCTTGCTTCTGCCTCTCATAGGGAAGGTTTCTTGAACGGATTCTATATAGAAATATAGTGAGTTTATTACATTCATTTATTATATTCATTTAGTATCTTTAAGTAATGTCACATGGTAATGAAATATGTATGGAGGAACACCACAGTTGCATATTCGTATATTGAACTCAACAGAGAGGTCTGGTAAAGAGATACTAATATGGGAGACTTTCAGTTCGAGATAACAATTAAAGCAGAAGGAGTTTATGATTCTGTTCAAAGAAAGATATAAAGGCAGAGGAAAGAATGTTTAGGTAGAAGGGTAGAATAAGAAGATGGGTGTTAATTTATTAAACAATTTTGAAATTCCTTTTACATGCCAGGTACTATGCCAGTATCTGGGAGATTCAGTGATACATAACACATGATACCTACCCTAAAGAGCTCACTGTCTAGTAAGATTGACAAGTATATAAACAAATAATTTTAGTATTTTGAAATAAGAAGTATAATATTATAGAAATAAGAGGTAGGTATGGTAGGTCAGGATGAAGGTGGGGGCAGTTAATAAACTCTGGTGGGCCCAAAGAAAGCTTCACAGAGTAGACAGTGCTTGAGTTGCTAGGGTATATCCAAGATTGTGGTATATCACTGAATGGTGTTAAGCAGGAAAATGATCAAAATCTATGTTGTAGGAAGCTCACTCTGATGTCATGGGAAGATGCATTTGAGAGGTGAGAGACAAGTCAAGGAGACTTTAAAAGACAAGGCAAGAGATATTGAAGATGAAGGAGCTGAGTAGATAGATAGGAGGGATGTTAAAATTGGAGAATCAGTGGGATCTAGTCACCACTTGAATACATTAGAAGTGGGCAGTATGAGAAAATACAGGCTATATTTAGGTTGCTGGTTTGAGTGACTGCTGGATGATTGCATTATGAATCAAAATTGATAATTTAGGAAAAAGACTTAATGAGTTCTGTTTTGGAAATGTCGTAGAATATCCAGGTATAGGTTTCTGGTAGGCTTTTGTATCTGTAGGTCTGGATTTAGACATTGAAATCCGTACTAGGGCTGTAGTTTTGAGAATTGACAGTGCTGATTAAGGTGTACCAACTCTGTACATTGACAGAGTTTATATAGAGTGAGAACAAGATGAAAGATACCCTGGGAGATAAAGAACAGGTAGATGAGCTTTTGAAAGATATCGAGAAGTGATTTAAAAAATATTAGAGAATCAGGAAAGTATAGTAAGAAAAGCCAAGGCAATAGAACATTTTATGTTTTATTTTATTTTATTTATTTATTTTTTGAGATGGAGTTTTGCTCTTGTTGCCCAGGCTGGAGTGCAGTGGCGCTATCTTGAGTCACTGCAACCTCCACCTCCTGGGTTCAAGTGATTCTCCTGCCTCAGCCTCCCGAGTAGCTAGGATTACAGGCATATACCACTACGCCCAACTAATTTTGTATTTTTAGTAAGAGTCGGGGTTTCTCTATGTTGGTGAGGTTGGTCCCAAACTCCTGACCTCTGGTGATCCACATACCTCAGCCTCCCTAAGTGCTGAGATTACAGATGTGAGCCACTGCGCCTGGCCGAACACATTTTAAAAAGATGGTGGCGATCTTCAGTGCCAGATGTTGCAAACTGGTCAAGAAGAATGAGGACTGAACCAGGTATGGTGGCTCACGCCTGTTAATCCAACTACTCAGGAGGTGAGGTAGAAGGATTGCTTGAACTCAGGAGTTAGAGGCTGCATTAAGCCATGATAATGCCACTGTACTCAGGCCTAAGTGAAAGAGCAAGACCCTGTCTGTAAAAAATGAGAAAAAAATTTTAGAAAGATGAGGAACGAGACAGGACTATTGTTTTTTATAATCAGGAAGTCACTGGATACTTTGTAGGGAGCAACTTATTAGAAGGCACAGTCTCTGAGATGGGAGAAATGGAAAGGGAGGCAGTAGAGGTAGCTAACAGACAATTCTTTACATATAGTAGGTGAAGAGGAAATAAGTCTATGTGGCAGGTTTGGGGAGTCAGCAAATGGAAGGGTAGAAAGAAGCTAAGGTAAGATGAAGAAGCTGTGGTAAAGTACCTAAGGGTACCCTCAACATATTAGTAGGGGGAGATTGAAGGTGCTAGAATTACAGGGAATAAAAGATGGCACAAGAGTCTGAACTATATTCAAGAAGTGAGATTTTTTTTTTTTAATGAAATAGGGCATTTCTTTTCCTTATGGGAAAAAAGTGGATTAAAAAATACAGAAAAAAGTTTTAAGTGGAAGGAAATTGAAGGATTTTGAATTAAATGTCTTTGATCTCATAAGTTAAGATGTTGCTTAAGTAATTTTCATAGCATAAGGAAGATAGGAGGGATTTTGGAAATTTGAGCTGAGTGTTTCTCATAATGTAGTTGCAATAAGGAAAGTCAAGAAATTCGTAAACTTTCGAGAGAATATATAAAAAGAAGAGAGCAGTCAAGAATGATAAGTTAATAAAAGGAAGCAAAGAAAACAAGAGTGGCCAGAGACAAGTGTAATATTGTCATGATAGCTAAATGATAAAATATTTTAGAGGAGAAGTTATCAGCAGTATTAAACACCGAGATCAAGGAAAATGTCTGCAATTGATTCCAAAGAGGTCATTCCTTTACAGTAAAACTGTGAATATCACTTGGCAGTATAAAATATTAAGGTCTCACTAGGTACTGAAATCTTAAGTGTGAATTAGTTAATCAGATCACTGTTTTGAAAGCTTTGGAGAGGGTCCTGTGGGAATGAAATATCTTAGAAGGGATTTTTAATGAGGTGATCTGTAGGGGGAGGTAGAAGACCTAATAGGAGGAATATTCTTGGGGAGAAGGAGGACTTTATGGAGAAAAGAGAGAAAAATATAAGAGAGAGGTGTTTTTTTTGTTGTTTGTTTTGTTTTTACGCTTAGGATTATCAGTTGCAAACTATACTCAGCAAAGCCTTATAGTTAGGTGGATGTAACATAGGGTAACAAAGGAATTGGGGCAGATCTGCCCAATCTTCTCCTCAACACTGTATCCTGGGTGCTTTTATCTTCTGCATTTGGGGCTGTGGTTTCATTGGTAAATTTTGTGGCTAAAATTTCAAAAATAACTTCTCTGGAACATTTGTATTGAAATTAACCTTTAGTAACTCGAACACAGCAGCCCTAGATGAATTGCTTGCCTTGTCCATGTGAGGTCAGAGCACTTTTGCTTTCAGTTGATGTAATTGCCTATCTGTTACAGGTTTTCTGGACAGGTAGTAGCATCCTTTTCTCTGTCCTTTGTTACTGCTCAGGAACTTCACTTTGCTTCTTTTTACTACAAAGCTGGGGACTTAAATGTATGAAATCCTTAGTCTATTCTCCTGCTTATTTCTGAAATCACTACTTAAATTTTTAGCTTGAAACACTTAAAACTTACAACCACATTAGTATGTCCACTTAAATTATTGTTTTAGGTTCAAGCTGAAGAAGAAATATTAGAGAGAAATCTAATTAACTGTGAAAAAGGAAATAAAAGGCTACAAGAAAAGTGTGGTCTATATAAAAATGAACTTGAAATTCTGAAAGAGAAATTAAGGTACAGTATGCTGTTGTAGAACAGGACTTTTGTGTGGAAATAAAAATCTTAAAACACAGTATTTTATATATTGTAATTATGGGCTTACATTATATAGAAGAATAGGCTTCATGACTGAAACTGTTTTCTAGGTATAGAGTTAGAAATGAAGTAAAATGTGTTAATGCTAATATACTTGTAAATATGGAGAGATACTGATCAACATACTTGCTTTGCATATGTTTAGAGAAAATTAATAGATATAATGTCCTTGATAGATGACCATATTAGCTAGCTTGTAAAATGTGTGTAATATCCGATGTTCTAATAAAAATGTTTTTCAAATCATAAAAAATTACCTAGTCCAAACTTCTCATTTTACAAGTAAAGAAACGGAAGCCTCAAGAGTAGCCAGAATTTACTAAGGTCAGAAAGATAAAGTCTTCTAACTCCTATACTCTCTCTAGTATATCATATTGTCCTCTCAAAACTAATACCCATCAACTTTCAGAGGTTAATATTAAATCAGTCTTGATCACTTCAAACTGTTAATTTTTAAAACGGAGGAGCAGGAAGCAATCAGAATAACTGGTTTGTCTAATTTTGCCATACTTCCCTTAAGGTAGTGTGTTTAGTATTTTTGCCAAGGAGGAGGGAGTAAAGATACTTTTTACTGGGATATTTTCTAGAATCTATTGTTATCGATTGCAAGATCTACTTTTAAGAAAGAAAAATGCTGCCAATTACACTATGATGGAATCCCCTATCATTTAAAATTTTTGTACTCAATGAAAGAATTCTTGTATACTTAATTAGATATGATTTTTTAAGTCATGTTATTTTCATATTTTTCAAAAAGATATTATTTTCATATTTCAAATATAAGTGAAATACATTGGTTAATATATTTTTAAAACTTCACATTTGGAGTCTGACCTTTCTAAAGTGTCTGAGTTTTTCAACACAGTATTTCCCTCTGTGCCGTTAAGAGTTGCTGGGCCCGGTGTGGTGTCTTACGCCTGTAACCCCAGCACTTTGGGAGGCCCAGGCGGGTGGATCATCTGAGATCAGGAGATCAAGACTAGCCTGGCCAAAATGGTGAAACCCTGTCTCTACTAAAAAAATACAAAAATTAGCCGGACGTGGCAGCATGTGCCTGTAATCCTAGCTACTCAGGAGGCTGTGGCAGGAGAATCACTTGAACCCGGAAGGTGGTGGTTGCATTGAGCTGAGATTGCACCACTGCACTGCAGCCTGGGAAACAAGTGAAATTCTGTCTCAAAAGAGTTGCTGATGCAGTATTTTTTAAAAGAATCCTTGTAAGAACAGAAAGTCACTGATGCTGGGTTCTTAAGCTGATTGTACAATTATGTAGAGCCAGTTTACTTTTTCCTCCTGTTTTACAAATAGAGCCAGTTTACTTTTCTCTCCTGTTTTAGGAATCCAAAACTTTGTTGGTAATACAAAATCCCTACTATGTCAGGGATTTTGGAGTTAGATATCCTGTCTTATACAATTAAACTGGGAGCAGAAATGTTTTCAAGATTTCAGGGCTGTCCTGCCCCACCATTTACTGTGAGACACTGGGGAAGTTATATAACCTTTTTGTGCCTCAGTTACCTCATCTGTAAGTAAGAAGTAATAATAGTGCCAAGCACATAAAGTTAAATGCCTGGCATGCAGAAGTAGGTACTTAGTAAATGTGAGAAGGTATTATTTTAGAATTAAGCTTTAAAAAACTTTTAATATAATTAAATAAATATTGAAAGTGAATGCATATATATTTTATTTTCATTTTTATTCTTTTTTCGTCATAGGCAGTTAAAAGAAGAAAATAGCAACGGAAAAGAAAAATTAAGGATCATGACAGTGGAAAATTCAGATGTCATAGCGCAATTAACTGAATCTAGACAAAGTATTTTGAAGCTAGAGAGTGAGCTAGAGAACAAAGATGAAATACTTAGAGACAAGTTTCCTTTAATGAATGAAAACCGAGAATTAAAGGTTCGCGTTGCGGCACAGAATAAGCGACTAGATTTATGTCAGCAAGAAATTGAAAGTTCAAGAATAGAACTAAGAAGTTTGGAAAAAATTATAACCCAGTTGCCAGTAAGTATATATGATTACATAATGGAAAAAAAGAATTTTACTAAAGTGTTTTAGAAAAGACTATCATTTATTTTTTTCTTTCCTCTATACTTTTAGTCATGAATTTCTCTTCTATCTAATCTCTTTTTTTTCCTGCAGTTACCATTCTATACTTTTTCTTAGTTTCTCAGATGCCATATATAAAAATGGCAGAGAATTTTTTTAAACAGCTTTCTTGAAGTATCATTTACATACCATAAATTTGCCTGTTTTAATTATACTAATCTATGATTTTTAGTAAATTTACAAGTTTTGGAACAATCACCACAGTCCAGCTTTGAAACATTTTTATCATCCCAAAAGATATTTTGTACCCATTTATGATTAGTCCTTATACTCACTCCTACCCCTAGGAAGACACTAATAGTTTTTGTGTCAGTAGATTTGTCTTTTCTGGACATTTCACGTAAATGAACTCATACAGTATGTGCTCTTTTACATCTGGTATTTTGCATTCTTAATGTTTTGAGAGCCATTCATGTTGTGATATCAGTATTTCATTTCTTTTTATTGCTAAATAGTATTTCATTATATAGATATGTTACATTTTATCTATCCATTCACTGGTTGATGGACATTTGGATTGTTTCCACTTTTGGACATTAGGAATAATGTTGCTATGAACATTTGCATAGAAGTCTTTAGACCTGTTTTCATTCTCTTGGGTAGATACCTAGGAGTAGAATTGCTGGGTCATATGGTGAATGCCAAACTGTTTTCCAAAATGTCTACACTATTTTACATTCTCAGCAGCAATGTATGAAGGTTCCTGTTTCTCTGCTTCCTTCCCAACACCTGTTCTTGTCTGTCTGTCTTTATTATAACCATCTTAGTGAGTGTAAAGTGGTATCACATTGCAGTTTTAATTTACATTTCTTTAATGGCTCATGATGAGCAACTTTTCATGTACTTACTAGAATGGCATAGAACTTTAAAATGTTTTTATAATAATGGTCTACCACCTTTTTGCTTTGAGTTATATTTGTGACCATATATATAAGTGAGATTAGTGAGAAGGTAAGTAAACCTATTCAGGAATTTGTAATCGATAGGTGTAAAATGAAGGAAAGATCAGGGGGAACTATAGGTAAATATATTATGGTTGATTTCGCGTATGAATGTATGGTAAACTAGATGGTAGACTTACCCATGTTAAGCTATTACAAACTATGGAATTATGAACCAAAAAGAATATTAGAAATCATCTGATGCAATATCATCATTTTATTGGTGAATTAACCTAGACCCAGGGAAGTAAATATTGCCCAACTGGTAAGTAGCCGAATTTAAACTAGACCATAAGATCTTTTTTCTAAATTTTTTTTTTTAATTGTACTTTACGTTCTGTGGTACATGTGCAGATCATGCAGGATTGTTGCATAGGTACACATATGGTAATTTGGTTTGCTGCCTCCATCCCCCCGTTACCTATATCTGGCATTTCTCCCCATGTTATCCCTCCCTGACCTCCCCACCTCCCCGGTGTCCCTCCCTTGGCCCCCAACAACAGACCCCAGTGTGTGATGCTCTCCTCCCTGTGTCCATGTGTTCTTATTGTTCATCATCCGCCATAGGCAGATGTGAGAAGATGCAGTGTTTGATTTTCTATTCTTGTGACAGTTTGCTGAGAATTATGGTTTCCAGATTCATCCATGTCCCTCCAAAGATACAAACTCATCATTTTTTATGGCTGCATAGTATTCCATGGTGTATATGTACCATGTTTTCCTCGTCCAGGCTATCGTCAATGGGCATTTGGGTTGGTTCCAGGTCTTTGCTATTATAAAAAGTGCTGCTATGAACATATGTGTACATGTGTCTTTATAATAGAATGATTTATAATCCTTTGGATAGATACCCAGTAATGGGATTGCCGGGTCAAATGGAATTTCTATTTCTAGGTCCTTGAGGAAGCACCACACTGTCTTCCACAATAGTTGAACTAGTTTACACTCCCACCAACAGTGTAAAAGTGTTCCTGTTTCTCTACATCTTCTCCAGCATCTATTGTCTCCAGATTTTTTAATGATCACCATTACAACTGGTGTGAGGTGGTATCTCCATGTGGTTTTGATTTGCATTTCTCTAATAATGAGTGATGATGAGCATTTTTTCAGTTTGTTGGCCTCATATATGTCTTCTTTTGAAAAGTGTCTATTCATATCCTTTGCCCACTTTTGGATGGGTTTGTTTTTTTTCTTGTAAATCTGTTTTAGTTCTTTGTAGATTCTGGATATTAGCCCTTTGTCAGATGGGTAGATTGCAAAAATTTTTTCCCATTCTGTTGGTTGCCGGTTCGCTCTAATGATTGTTTCTTTTGCTGTACAGAAGCTCTGGAGTTTAATCAGATCCCATTTGTCTATTTTGGCTTTTGTTGCCAATGCTTTTGGTGTTTTAGTCATGAAGTCCTTGCCTATGCCTATGTCCTGAATGGTTTTGCCTAGGTTTTCTTCTAGGGTTTTTATGGTGTTAGGTCTTATGTTTAAGTCTTTAATCCATTCGGAGTTAATTTTAGTGTAAGGTGTAAGGAAGGGGTCCAGTTTCTGCTTTCTGCACACTGCTAGCCAGTTTTCCCAACACCATTTATTAAACAGGGAATCTTTCCCCATTGCTTGTTTTTGTCAGGTTTGTCAAAGATCAGATGGTTGTAGATGTGTGGCGTTGCCTCCAGGGCCTCTGTTCTGTTCCATTGGTCTATATCTATCTCTGTTTTGGTTCCAGTACTATGCAGTTTTGATTACTGTGGCCTTGTAGTATATTTTGAAATCAGGTAGCGTGATGCCTCCAGCTTTGTTCTTTTTGCTTAGGTTTGTATTGGCCATGCAGTCTCTCTTTTGGTTCCATATGAAGTTTAAGGTGGTTTTTTTCCAGTTCTGTGAAGAAGGTCATTGGTAGCTATATGGGGATAGTGTTGAATCTATAAATTACTTTGGGCAGTATGGCCATTTTCACAATAACCATGAGCATGGAATGTTTCTCCATCTGTTTGTGTCCGCCCTTATTTCCTCGAGCAGTGGTTTGTAGTTCTCCTTGAAGAGGTCCTTTACATCCTTTGTTAGTTGTATTCTTAGATATTTTATTCTCTTTGTAGCAATCGTGAATGGGAGTTTGCTCATGATTTGGCTCTCTGTTAGTCTGTTATTGGTGTATAGAAATGCCTGTGATTTCTGCACATTGATTTTGTATCCTGAGACTTTGCTGAAGTTGCTTATCAGTTTAAGGAGGTTTTGGCCTGGGATGATAGGGTCTTCTAAATGTACAACCATGTCATCTGCAAATAGAGACAATTTGACTTCCTTTTTTCCTAACTGAATATCTTTTATTTTTTTTTCTTGCCTAATTGCTCTGGCTAGAACTTCCAATACTATATTGAACAGTAGTGAGAGAAGGCATCCTTGTCTAGTGCCAGATTTCAAAGGGAATGCTTCCAGTTTTTGCCCATTCAGTATGATATTGGTTGTAGGTTTGTCATAAATAGCTTTTATTGTTTTGAGATATGTTCCTTCGATACCTAGTTTATTGAGAGTTTTTAGCATAAAGGGCTGCTGAATTTTGTCAAAGGCCTTCTCTGCATCTATTGAGATAATCATGTGTTTTTTGTCTTTGGTTCTGTTTGTGTGGTGGATTACCTTTATAGATGTGTGTATGTTGAACCAGCCTTGCATCCCCAGGATGAAGCTTACTTGATTGTGGTGGATAAGCTTTTTGATGTGCTGTTGCAATCAGTTTGCCAGTATTTTATTGAAGATTTTTGCTTCTATGTTATGGATATTGGCCTGAAGTTTTCTTTTTTTGTTGAGTCTCTGCCAGGTTTTGATATCAGGATGATGTTGGTCTCATAAAATGATTTGGGAAGGATTCCCTCTTTTTATATTGTTTGAAGTAGTTTCAGAAGAAATGGTACCAACTCCTCTTTGTATGTCTGGTAGAATTCAGCTGTGAACCCGTCTGGACCTGTACTTTTTTTTTTGGTTCGTAGGCTATTAATTACTACGTCACCTTCACCCCTTGTTATTGGTCTGTTCAAAGTTTCAACTTCTTCCTGGTTTAGGTTTGGGAAGGTGCAAGTGTCCAGGAATTCATTCATTTCTTCCAGGTTTACTGGTTTGTGTGCATAGAGTTGTTTGTAGTAATCTCTGATTGCAGTTTGTATTTCTGTGGAATCTGTGGTGATATCCCCTTTATTGTATTTTATTGCATCTATTTGATTCTTCTCCCTTTTCTTTTTTATTAATCTGGCTAGCAGTCTGTATTTTGTTGATCTTTTCAAAAAACCAGCTTCTGGATTTATTGATTTTTTTGAAGGGTTTTTTGTGTCTCTGTCTCCTTCAGTTCTGCTCTGATCTTAGTTATTTCTTGTCTTCTGCTAGCTTTTGAGTTTTTTTTTTTAATCTTGCTCCTCTAGCTCTTTCAATTTTGATTTTAGATCTTTCCTCGCTTCTCATGTGGGCATTCATTGCTATAAATTTTCCTCTAGAACACTGCTTTAAATGTGTCCCAGAGGTTCTGGTACATTGTGTCTTTGTTCTCGTTGGTTTCAAAGAAAATCTTTATTTCTGCCTTCATTTCATTGTTTATCCAGTAGACACTCAGGAGCCAGTTGTTCACTTTCCATGAAGCTGTGTGGTTCTGAGTTAGTTTCTGAATTCTGAGTTCTAACTTGATTGCACTGTAGTCTGAGAGACTGTTAATGATTTCCGTTCTTTTGCATTTGCTGAGGAGTGATTTACTTCCAATTATGTGGTCAATTTTAGAGTAGGTGCAATGCAGTGCTGAGAAGAATACATATTCCGTGGATTTGGGGTGATTTCTGTAGATGTCTGTTAGGTCCATTTGGTTCAGATCTGAGTTCAAGTCCTGGATATCCTTGTTAATTTTCTGTCTTGTTGATCTGTCTGATATTTACAGTGGAGTGTTAGAGTCTCCCATTATTATTGTGTGGGAGTCTAAGTCTCTTTGTAGGTCATTAAGAACTTGGTTTATGTACCTGGGTGCTCCTGTATTGGGTGCATATATATTTAGGATCATTAGCTCTTCTTGATACATTGATCCTTTTACCATTATGTAATGTCCTTCTTTGCCTCTTTTGATCTTTGTTGGTTTAAAGTCTATTTTAACAGAGACTAGGATTACAACTCCTGCTTTTTTTTTTTTTTTTTTTTTTT
>PVKP010012259.1:14158-43750 GCA_004027715.1 Plecturocebus donacophilus | reverse complement strand
CGATGAGTCTTGACTTTTTATCCAATTTGCCAGTCTGTGTCTTTTGATTGTGGCATTTAGCCCATTTACATTTAAGGTTAATATTGTTATATGTGAATTTGATCCTGCCATTTTGATGCTATCTGGATGTTTTGCCCATTAGTAGACGGATTTTTTTCATTGTGTCGATGGTCTTTACCATTTGGTACGTTTTTGGAGTGGCTGGTACTGGTTGTTTCTCTCCTTGTTTAGTGCCTCTTTCAGGAGCTCTTGTAAGACAGGCCTGATGGTGACAAAATCTCAGAGCAATTGCTTGTTCTTAAAGGATTTTCTTTCTCCTTCACTTATGAAGCTTAGTTTGGCTGGATATGAAATTCTGGGTTGAAAGTTCTTTAAGGATGTTGAATATTGGCCCCCACTCTCTTCTCCCTTGTAGGGTTTCTGCTGAGATATCTGCCGTGAGTCTGATGGACTTCCCTTTGTGGGTAACCCGACTTTTCTCTCTGGCTACCCTTAGCATTTTTTCCTTCATATCAACCCTGGTGAATCTGACGATTATGTGCCTTGTGGTTGCTCTTCTTGAGGAGTATCTTTGTAGTGTTCTCTGTATTTCCTGGACTTGAATGGTGGCCTGCCTTGCTAGGTTGGGGAAGTTCTCCTGGATAATATCCTGAAGAGTGTTTTCCAGCTTGAATTCATTCTCTCTGGTACAGCTATCAAAGGTAGATTAGGTCTTTTCATATAATCCCATATTTCTTGGAGGCTTTATATATTTCTTTTCACTCTTTTTTCTCTATTCTTGCCTTCTTGTTTTATTTCATTGAGCTGATCTTCAATCTCTGATATCCTTTCTTCTGCTTATTTGATTCGGCTATTGAAACTTGTGTATGCTTCACGAAGTCCTCGTGCTGTGTTTTTCAGCTCCATCAAGTTGTTTAAGTTCTTCTCTAAGCTGTTTATTCTAGTTAGCATCTCATCTAAACTTTTTTCTAGGTTCTTAGTTTCTTTGCATTGGGGTAGCACATGTTCTTTTAACTCTGAGAAGTTTGTTATTACCCACCTTCTGAAGCCTGTTTCTGTTAATTCATCAGATTCATTCTCCATCCATCTTTGATCCCTAGCTGGTGAGGAGTTGTCATCCTTTGGAGGAGGAGAGGTGTTCTGGTTTTTGTTTTCATTCTTTTTGCGCTGGTTTCTTCCCATCTTAGTGGCTTTATCTACCTGTGGTCTTTGTAGTTGGTGACTTTTGGTTGGGTTCTCTGAGTGGACATCCTTTTTGTTGATGATGAAGTTATTTCTTTCTGTTTCTTAGTTTTCCTTCTAACATCAGGCCACTCTGCTGCAGGACTGTTGGAGGTCCACTCCAGACCCTGCTTGCCTGGGGATCACCTGCAGGGGCTGCAGAACAGTAAGAGTTGCTGTCAGTTTCTTCTTCTGTTATCTTCATCCCAGAAGGGTACCTGCCAGATGTCGGCCTGAGCTCTACTTTATGAGATGTCTCTTTGGGTATACAGAGGTCGGGGTGCTGCTTGAGGAGACAGTCTGTCCCTTATAGGAGCTCAAGTACTGTGCTGGGTGCTCTGTTTTTCTGTGCAGAGATGCTCGGCAGGTGCTTTTAAGTCTGCTGCAGTGGAATTCATAATTGCCTCTTTTCCCAGGTGCTCTGTCCTAGGAAGATCAACCTCATTTATAAATTCCTGATGTGCTGCCACAGGCTCTGCCCAGCTGCTGTGTGAACTGCCTCGGTAGTGGCGAACTGCCTCGGTAGTGGCGAACTGCCTCGGTAGTGGCGGACTGCCTCGGTAGTGGTGGTCGCCCTTCCCCCAACTGAGCTGGACCATCTTGGGTCCAGCTGCGCGTGCAGCAAAACTCTCAGTTGAGAGCATTTCAGATTGCTTGTTTTGTGGGGGTGTACCTGCCAAGACAGATTGCCTAGCTCCCTTTCTCTGCCCCCTCCCTTTCAGTTGAATGGACGGCTCTGTCTCCCAGGCATTCCAGGTGCCAGTTGAAATGGCCACCCAGATTTGTGTGAGTTTCTATGCACCAACCCAGCACCGGCTGAAACCGCTATGTTGAAAACTTGTGGCGCTTTTTGGCCCGGGAATCTCTTGGTCTGTGGGCAGTGAAAATTTGTTTGGAAATGCAGTGGGCACTCACCACCCTCTGTGTTGTTCTTGCTGGGAACTGCACTCTGGAGCTGTTCCTATTTGGCCATCTTCTAGAATATAAGATCTTAACTCCTCTGTTATATCTGCTTTCCCAGGATGCTGTTTATTTGGTTAGATTTTTAATATACTATTTGCTTTTGAAATTAGAAAGTAATCATATACAGATAACAATTTTATTTATTTTTATTATGTTATTTTATTTTTTTATTATTTTTGAGACAGAATTTCACTCTTGTTGTCCAGTTTGGTTGTACTCACCACAACCTCCACCTCCTGGGTTTAAGCGTTTCTCCTGCCTCAGCCTCCCAAGTAGCTGGGATTACAGGTATGCACTATCACTCCTGGCTAAGTTTTTGTATTTTTAGTAGAGACAGGGTTTCTCCATATTGATCAGGCTGGTGTCGAATGCCCAACCTCAGGTGATCCACCCATCTCGGCCTCCCAAAGTGCTGGGATTGTAGACGTGAGCCATCGCACCTGGCCCAGATGATAGTTTTAAATTGGCATTCTCATTTGTATATCAAGAATTACTTCAAGTGTGGCTAAGCACAGTGGCACATGCTTGTAATCTCAGCACTCTGGCAGGCCAAAGTGAGAGGATCTCTTGAAGCTAAGAGTTTAAGACCAGCCTGGGTAAAATAGCAAGACCTTGACTCTACAAAAATACAAAAATTAGCTGGGCATGGTGCACATGCCTGTGGTCCCAGCTACTCAAGAAGCTGAGGTAGGAGGATCGCTTGCATCCAGGAATTCGAGGCTACAGTAAGCTATGATCATAGTTCCAGCTTGGGTGACAGAATGAGATCTTAGCTCTTAAAAAAAAAAAATCTAAAAAAAGTCATTTGAGATATGATTCCAAATATGGTAATGTATGCTTGATTGTGTGTTTCATGTAGTGCTACAAATGATATGATTAGAAAAAGTGGTATGATTTGGTTATAGTTTGAAGGTAGAAGTTATTAAGTGTTTACCTTTCTCCTTTTTATAATAACTGTCTTTTAAAATTCTGTATTATCCAAACATACAAAAAGGTCCATATGCCAGTGTATCACCATATTTGTAAAATCTGGGACACATATTGCCTTATCAACTTTATATTTTTTTAGAATAAAATTTTACAGGTAAAGCTTCTTTATGTACCTTGTCAGATCCCAATTCTCTTCCTCTCTCCTCGGAGATGGCAATTATTCTGAAATTTCATATATATCCTTCTCATCCATGTTTTAAATATTGTCACATATAGATGCATTTAGAAATATATGTATATATTGCTTAGTGTTTTTATGAAAATACTATTTGCAACTATAATTTGTTTTTCACTCAATATTGTTATGAGATGTGTCCATATTGATTTATGTGACTCAGGCATATTTCTTTTAACTATTATAGTTTTCCAATTATCTTAATATTTCTCTCTTTTTTTTCTCTCTCTTAATATTCCTTAATGTATTTATGTATTCTATTGATGGACATTAAGTTGTTTCCATTAAATTCATACAGTTTTTAAAATTTGGAGTTCTGAATAAAAAAGCAGTTGTATCCCATGTACATAAGTTTACATGTGTTTATTTTTAAACTTGCAGTTAAAAAGAGAAATGTTTGGCTTTAAATCATCTCTTTCTAAATACCAGATGAGTAACTTGTCAAACAAGGAAGACAGTTGCATTGGCTGCTGTGAGGGAAGTAAATTGGTGATTTCGGAATTGAGGTACAGTTTTCAGATTCTGCAGTTATAGCAAATAGAATGTTTTTTATTAGTGATTAAGACCCTTAATTGAGGACTTAAAAAATATACAGAAAAGCTCAGAGAGTATTTTAATAGGTATCTGTGATTCCACAACTAAGAATTAAATCTTCTTAACTAGCATTGATTTTCCCTAAAATTTGTGGTATTTGTTTTAAATCTGTTTCTCTAAATAAAAAATAAAACATTACAGGGTGGATAATACCCTTTTATCCTTATGACTCGTCCCATTTTTCCCTTAAGTATCCACCATCATGAATTGGATATGTATTTCTCTATTTATTTTTGTATGTTTATACTCATATACCCAATATAAGTGTACTGTATATTGTGTACCATTTTACTTTTTCAATCAGTAGTATTTTAAAAAGTCACTCATATCAAGATAGATTAATGAATGGATTTATGTGGTTACTTTTAATAGCAGTATAGGAGTTTGTCCTATAACAATGTCATAATTTATCCATTCCTTTATAGGTATCTTGTTTCTATTTTCTGTTACAAACAGTGCTGCAAAGGACATCCTTATACATCTTTTCTTATACATACATATGAGAGTTTCTGTATTATATATTCCTAAAAGTGAAATTGCTGGGTTATAGAGTATGTACATTTTCAGTTTTACTAGATACCATCAAGTTTATAAAGTAGCTGAACCAATTTATAATCCTACAGTGGTATATAGGAGTTTTCATATCTTACCTAAAGAGTTGACGAATATCAGAATTCTAATTTTTTAAATCAACTTGAAAGGTGAAAAATAGTACAGTATGAGATATTTTTATAGAATCTTTTAATAACTTTTCACTTCTTTTCTTTTGTGCCAGGATTAAGCTTGCAATAAAAGAGGCAGAAATTCAAAAGCTTCATGCAAACCTGACTGCAAATCAGTTATCTCAGAGTCTTACTACTTGTAATAACAGCCAAGAAAGTAGCAAATTAAGTAGTTTAGAAACAGAACCTGTAAAGCTAGGTGGTCATCAAGTAGGTAAGTATATTATATTGAGTTATTTTAATAAATTATATTCAGAGTTTTGGATGATAGTTTTTTTTTTAAAAAAACTTTATTTTAAATTTTATTTTATTTTTTAATTTAACTTCAGGGACACATGTGCAGATCTGTTATATAGATAAGCTTGTGGCCTGGAAATTTGTTTTACAGATTATTTCATCACCCAAGTATTAAGCCTAGTACCCCTTAATTATTTTTCCTGATCCACTCCCTCCTTCCACCCTCCACCTTCTGATAGACCCCAGTGTGTGTTGTTCCCCTCTATGTGTCCATGTGTTCTCAGATAATAGTTTTTAAAGAACAAATTTATCAACTGTTTGGTTTCTATTATCATACATACTTAGGATAATCTGTTACTGGTTGTGGTATGGTAAGACAGCAAAAGTTATTTAAGAATTATTAGACTTTGTATTATTCTTTAATGAAGTAAAATTGACATCCAGTAAGACAGTGGTTCAACCTTTTTGGCACCAGGGCCTGGTTTTGTGGAAGATCATTTTTCCATGAACCAGGAGTAGGGGCAGGGGTGGTTTCAGGATGATTCAAATGCATGACATTTATTGTGTACTTTATATTATTATTACATTGTAATATATGACAAAATAATTATACAACTCATCGTAATACAGAATCAGTGGGAGCCCTGACCTTGATTTCATGCGACTAGACGGTTCCATCTTATGGTCATGGGAAACAGTGACAGATCATCTTATGCCACACTCCTTATGGCAGGAGATTCTCATAAGGAGTGTGTGATCTCGATCCTGTGCATGTGCAGTTCATAATAGGGTCTGTGTTCCTATGAGAATCTGATGCTGCCGTTAATCTCACAGGAGGAAGAGCTCAAGCAGTAATGTGAGCATTTGGGAGTGGGTGTAAATACAGATGAAGCTTTGCTGATTTGCCCACCACTCACCTCGTGCTATGTGGCCTGGTTCCTAATAGGCCATGGACTGGTATGGTACCAGTCTGTGGCCCGGGGTTGGGGACCCTTGCAATTAAGATGCACCAATTTTAATATACAGTTTGATAAGTTTTGTCAGGTGTTTGTGTTTTAATGTTTAACTCTTGTTACCATCACCACAATTAAGACTTAAGACATTTCCATCAAGATCCCTTGTACTCCTATCCAGTTTAATTTTAGGCTTAATTTTCTCTTGTTTTTTCTATGAAACAAAAGCAAAAACATCTTTTCTTAAAGTAAAAGTTTAGATTATTGATCTTAGACCTCTTTTCTTTTCTCATCTAGGTATTTAAGGATAGAAATTTCCCCTTAAGCAGTGCTTTGGCTGCATTCCACTACTTTTTAAAATGTGTTGTATTTTCATTTTCATTCAGTTCAAAATATAGTTACCTCTTATGATTTTCTGTTTGACTCAGGCTATGTGTGTTTTATTTCTAAATATTTGGAGGTTTTTCAAGATATTTTTGTGTCATTAGTGATGATCAGAGAACATACACTATAGGACTTCATTTTTTTTTTCTTTTTCTTTTTTTTTGAGATGAAGTCTTACTCTGTTGCCCAGGCTGGAATGCAGTGGCACACTCTTGGTTCAACGCAACCTCCGCCTCCTGGGTTCAAGCAACTCTCCTGCCTCAGCCTCCTAAGTAGCTGGGATTACAGGTGTGCACCACCACACCCGGCTAATTTTTGTATTTTTAAGCAGAGACAGGGTTTCACCAGGTTAGTCAAGCTGGTCTCAACCCCCCCTGACCTTATGATCTGCCTGCCTCAGCCTCCCCAAGTTTTGGGATTACAGGCATGAGCCACCATGCCTGGCTAGGACTTCATTTTTAAGAGTGTTTTGAGACTTGGTTTATTGGCCGGCATGTGATCTATCTTGGTGAGTGTTCCAAATTGGGAATAGTCGTGATTAGAGGTGGTAATAACTGTAATATGTTATAGATTCTCTTACCTCAAGAACAGAGCCAATAAAAGGTAGATAGCCTAGAAAGTGAAATATTAGGGATGTAGAGAATTTATTAGAAATGGCTACTTATGCAAATCTTGAAGGCAAAGTGAATCTTTTCTTGTTTCCACATCTATGTGTGTTCTCATGTAATCATCTATATTATGCTTTTTAAAAGCACTCCTGAAGGCTTACTTACCTTGGAGTGGGAGATGTATATGTTTATAGTGGAGAAAGAACATGGTCAAACAACTACTTCTGATAACCCTCTGTAGTGTTTTTGAGACAGGATCTTGCTATGTTGCCCAGGATGGTCTTGAATTCCTGGGCTCAAGTGATCCTCCCACCTCAGCCTGTGGATAGCTCAGATTATCACCTCAGCCTGTGGATAGCTCAGATTATAGGTGCATGCCACTGTGCCTGGCTACCATCAGTAGTTTTTTAAAAAGCATCACTGAATTCTCATCTGCTAGTTTGGAGAGAAAGACAGTGGGGTCAGGAAGAATTCACTCTTCGTAGTGTTTGAACCTGCATCTGTATATGTAGTACATAAAAATATTCTTAATGATCTCAAATTGTCCAGATAAATTTTATGATTAACTTCAGTTTAAGGAAACAGGGCAACTTAAAAAAATTTTTTTACAGTGATTTCTATTAAAAATTGGAATTTAAAAGGCAGAGAAAGACTCTTAACATCTCTGGTACAAAGGAATAGTCTTAGCTATCTAGAAAAGTGAGTGATTCAGAACTTTTTTCCTCTTCGTTATGTATTTAATTTAGAAAGTACTTATTCCTTGATTTCCTTATTGAGTGTCTTACTCTCTATCCATTTTAGTACTCTTTAGATTAGAAACTGAACTTTGTTTATGATTAAGTCTTTCAACTATTTAAGTGGGTTTTTATTCTTGAAGTCTTATTCAGAACAATTTTCCTTTTATGTGTATTAGTGGAAAGTATAAAAGATCAAAATCAACGTACTATGAACAAGCAATATGAAAAAGAGAGGCAAAGACTTGTTACTGGAATAGAAGAGCTACGTACTAAACTGATACAAATAGAAGCTGAAAACTCTGATTTGAGGGTTAACATGGCTCACAGAACTAGTCAGTTTCAGCTGATTCAAGAGGAACTACTAGAGAAAGCTTCGAACTCTAGCAAACTGGAAAGTGAAGTAAGCTTGGAATTAGCTGGATATATGTATTAACTTTAGAGCTAGAGCAAAGGGTATTATTTTAGGGTTTTATAAAAATTACATGTTTACATACAGATTTAAAGTTTTTAAAAAATGATACTATGTAAGTTATAAATTCTTTTAAAATTATATTTGGAAACCTTTGTGTTTTAACTTATGTTAAAAGTAGGAAAAACTCTGTAGTGGGTAAAAGGTCTCAAATTTGGTGGAAATAATATTGCATTGCAGCCTATTATTTCTTTCATAGTATAAGTTGATATAGTTAATATACATTTACAAGTAAAAACTTTGGATTATGCAATTGGAAGAAAAGGAGTGATAATAAAATATTTTAAATTTTAGCAAACTCCAGACTTTCTAGGAAGCCTGTTTAATATGCATATTTCTGGGTCCTGTTCCAGCAAGTCTAATTCAGTATATATGGGCACAGGAGTCTGCTTTTTTCTTCCTTTTTCTTTTTTTTCTTAGAGACAGGATCTTGTTCTGTTGCCCAGTCTGGAGTACAGTGCTGTGGTCATATCTCACTGTAAGTTTGAACTTCTGGGCTGAAGCCATTCTCCCACCTTAGTCTTCCAAGTAGCTGGGATTGCAGGCATGTGTCACTATGTCCAGCTATTTTTTTTTTTTTTTTTTTTTGTAGAGACAGTTTCACTGTGTTGCCCAGGCTGGTCTCAAACTCCTGGTCTCAGGCAATCCCCATCTCAGTAGCCCAAAATGCTGGGAATACAGGTGTGAGCCACCACACCTAGCCAGAATCTGTATTTTTATTTTTTGTATATTTCTGCTGTTTAAAGAATCTGTATTTTTAAACAGCTACATGGAAACCTGATACAAATACGCAAGGAATTACATTCTGAAAAGGGGATAATGAGTGGTTCGTGAATATCTTGTCTTCATTTTCACTGAGGACAGGATGAGGGTGTCTCATTAGGATAAGTGTGCCCAGGACCACATGTGTGTATCTTCTGCTCAACCTTCAAACCAGAGGCTGCAGTCAGCTGTAGGTATACTTTTTAAATACCTGCTTTCTCAGCTAAAAGTCTGTAGTCAAGGCTGAGGAAAAGAGCTGTAAGATAGGAACTTGTGTTAATAATGGAGATGGAGATTTAGACAGTCTACAATTACAGCTACCAGTTTACTTAGGAAATTGCCAAATATTGGGATTAATAACTTTTTAAATTACAAAAATTGCACAGTCTTGTTAATATAAAAGGGGAAAAGAAGAAAATGAACCGTTGATAATTCCCCACCAGAAATAACTGCTGATAACATTCTACTATACTTATTTCAGTCTTTAACAGCTACTTAAAAAATTCGATTAGGATATTGTCCTTTTTGGATATAGGGGTCTGAATTAAATTACTTGTATTTTACATAGATATAAGAAGTGATTCTTTGTTTTCACTATTTGTTTTTCTTCTAAATTGTTGGTTTTTTTTAAGTACTTATAATTATGTGGATTAAAAAGTTACTCGCTTTGCATCCTAAATGTTTGTAACTGTAAGTTTGCCCAGTTTATCTAGACACAATGTATTTGAATTTTGAAAAGAGGAGCAGGTGTTTGATTTTAGGATGCAAAGGCATTACCTTTAAAAAATAATTTTGCATTTATTTCAATGTGTTTTCAGATGACAAAGAAATGTTCTCAACTTTTAACTCTTGAGAAACAGCTGGAAGAAAAAATAGTTGCTTATTCCTCTATTGCTGCAAAAAATGCAGAGCTAGAAAAGGAGCTTATGGTAAAATTTATCATTGTTACTACAGATTTACTGTGACTTTTAAGCACTTAATTTCTGACAGCATATTTGTTTTAGCATTGTTATTATTAAATACCATATAGGAAAGTATAAATTCTGCTAAACTCTTCTGATCATTTCTTGTTTATATTTTTAGGTTGATAGGCTTATATGGCAAGTCGTTATTCAAGTTTTCTCATTTTTGTCCTAATAGAATTGAAGATAATGGTAGTTCCTTAATATGCTTCTTCATATTTAAAATAGTTTAATCTTCTCATCTTGATAAAATACTTTTAGCTATTTTGTTAAAGTTTGAAGTATAAACTACTGTGGTCTTTGAAGAATGCATTATGACATATTTAATGCTTGACTAATACACTTTTATTTAAAACTGCTTTTCAGTTATACTTTTTTTGAGACAAAGTCTCACTCCATCATTCAGGCTGCAGTGCAGTGGCACAATCATGGCTCACTACAGCCTTGGCCTCCAAGGCTACCACCTGAGCCTCGCCAGAAGCTATGACCACAGGGGTATGCCACCACACCTACCTAGCTAATTTTTTGTATTTTTTGTGAGACGGGGTCTTGCCGTGTTGCCCAGGCTGGTCTTGAACTCCTTGGCTCAAGTGATCTACCTGCCTTGGCCTTTTAAATCAATTACACTCTTTTAAAGTCTTTTGTGTTTCTAGGAAAAGAATGAAAAGATAAGAAGTCTAGAAACCAATATCAATACAGAGCATGAGAAAATTTGTTTAGCCTTTGAAAAAGCAAAGAAAATTCACTTGGAACAGCATAAAGAAATGGAAAAGCAGATTGAAAGAGTAAGTAATACTTAGAATATGAGTGCTGAAAAGAAACTTAAACATTACTAGCCTAGCACTTTTTATTTTGTAACTGAGGACACAAAGACACATGAAAGTTAGTGGCAATAGCTGTAATTAGGATCCCAGTCTTTCTGAATAATTTTTCAATGCTTTAAACAAATATAGTATGCCTTCTGTTTTAGCTGTAATCATTATTTTTGACATTATTAAAGTAAGAGTAATTTTGTAATCTCCATTTCCCTAAAAATCTCAGTTGCTTGAAGATTGATTGAGAGGAAAAAGCAAAATAATAGAAGCGCTCTTGACCTTGGCTTAAACGTAGAAAAGAAAATATGAGACCAAAAATGCAAGACTAAGTAAAAGAAAAAAAATAAATAAATACAGCAGTCCCTGGTTATCCATGGGAGGTACATTCCAAGACCTTCATTGGATGCCTGAAACCATAGATGGTACTGAATCCTATATATTTTTTCCTATATATACATACCTATTATAAAGCTTAATTTTAGGCACAGTAAGAGATTAGAAACAATAACTACTAATAAAATAGAACAGTTATAACAAAATACTGTCATAAAAGTTATGTGAAAACTTGTTCTTTTAAAAGTGTGTTCTCTCTCATGCCCTAGTGCCTCCTTTTCACTTTTATGATTGTAGGTTCTATGAGTCATCTTCTTTTAGAAAAGCCTAATTTCACTCTAGTTGAAGACTTTCTTTGAATGGTATCCTTTCTCCTTAGTCGGCTTCTTCATCTCTGCTGGAAATGTGGCAGCAGCTGCCTCATGAACAGACACAACTTCTCCAGTAATTTTAATATTTTTCAGTCTAAACCTGTTTTTGAATCTGTGTAATCATCCCTTATTGCAGTAAATGACTTGGTATCACTTGTTTCAGGGGATCCTTGCTGAAGTCTTAATATGTACTCAATACTTTATGGTGTAACACATTGCAGACAGTTGTAACATGTTTTCTGTTAATGTCTTCTACCTACAAATTTAATGCCTTTTCTATTTTACCTAAACACTTATTATGCATTGTGGTTGTAACTTTTGTAGTGTGAGGTGCAACTGCCATACTTGCATGAATTTATTTTCCTTTCTTCACAGTTTCATGGATAGGTTTGTTCTTATTGTAGATCTTAGCAACTTCAGCATGCAGTTTTTTTCTTTCCTTATTAAGTCAAGAACCTTCACCTTTTCACTTAAAGGAAGCATGCTATGTCTTCTTTCTGACGTATCCAAATTGATAGCATCACTACTTTTTTGCTTTGGGGCCATTATTAAGTAAAATAAGAGTTTCTTGAACACAGCACTATGATACCATGGCAGTTGATCTGATAACCAAGATGGCTACTAAGAGACTAACAAGCAGGTAGCTTATACAGCATGGATATGCTGGAAAATGGATCATTCTTGTTCAGAGCTGGACATAGTGGGACATCATGAGATTTCATCACACTACTCAGAACAGCATGCAATTCAAAACGTATGAATTGTTTATTCATGGAATTTTCCATTTAGTATTTTCAGTACTGTAGGTAGTTGAACTGTGGAAAGTGAAACCACAAATACCACGGGAGCTGCTCTGATTTGGATCGGCTTAACAAAGAATGAAATAGACAAGAGGAAAAAGACAGTGAACTTGAATGTAGATTAATAGATATTACTCAGTCTGAGCAACAGAGAAAAAATATTTCTTTCCAAAAAATAAACAGGTTTATTTAAAAAATTGAGCAAAGCCTCAGGGACATATGGGGAAGGACCTATCAGAAGGTCTGATATTCTTCAGAATCAAAAGAGAGAATGAGATTAGCATAGGAAAACATTTGAAGGAATAATGTCTGAAAATTTTACAAATTTGATGAGGGAACTAAACTTACAAATTTAAGAAAATCAACAAAATTAAAAAAAAAAAAAGAACAAAAGAAAATCTAAAAGGATAACATTGAAGAAAACAACTACTTCTAGACACATCAAAATCCTTGCCAAAAACTAAAACGAAAAACTTTGAAAGCACTCAGAGATAAATGACACTGCATTTAAGGGAACAAATGTTAAAATTACTGCAGATTTCTCATCAAAAAGTATGGACGTAAGAAGACAGAACAACATTTTTTAAATGCTGAAAGAGAAAAAAACTATTTGATATCCAGCAAAAATATTCTCTAGGAATGAAGGTAAAATAAAGACATTCTTAGATGAAGGACATCATAGAGAATTCATCACCAGCAGACTTGTTCTAAAAGAAATGCTAAAGAAAATTCCTCATGGGAAAAAAAAAATAATAATAACTAATACCTGTAACTTGGGACCTCAGGAATAAAGGAAGAGCAACAAAAACAGTAAATATTTGGTAAATATAGGATTTTTATAATATCTATGGGAGTTGAAAAAAGAAATTTATAAAATTTACTGGTGAGATATGTTGATTTAATCATGTGACAACTACAGAGTAAAGGAGGAGGGTAAAGGGGCCTATATTCTTAGTTTCTACATTTTGGGTTTTTTTTCTTCAGTAACTTAAGGGGTACATGTGCAGGTTTGTTACATAGGTAAACATGTGCCATGGTGGTTTGCTCCACAGATCCTCATCCCATCACTTAGGTATTGAGCCTAACATCCATTAGCTATTCTTCCTGATACACCCCCTTTCTCATCCCACTCCCTGATAGGCCTCAGTGTGTGTTGTTCCTCCCATATGTTCATGTGTTCTCATCATTCATCTCCCACTTAGTGAGAATATGTGGTATTTGATTTTCTGTTCCTGTGTTAGTTTGCTGAAGATAATGGCTTCTAACTCTATCCGTGTCACTGTAAAGGACATGATCTCATTTCTTTTTGTCGCTACCTAGTGTTCCATAGTATGTATGTACCACATTTTATTTATTCAGCCTACCATTGATGGGCGTTTAGGTTGATTCCATATTTTTGCTATTGTGAATAGTGCTGCAGTGAACATACACATGCATGTATCTTTATAATAGAATGATTTACATTCCTTTGGGTATATACCCAGTTATGGGATTGCTGGGTCAAATTGTATTTCTGCTTCTAGGTCTTTGCAGAAACACCACACTGTCTTCCACAATGGTTGAATGAATTTACACTTCCATCAGCAGTGGTAAAAATGTTACTTTTCTCTGTAACCTCTCCATCATCTGTTGTTTTTTGAGACGGTATCTCATTGTGGTTTCAATTTGCATTTCTTGAATGATCAGCGATATTGAGCTTTTTTTTTTTTGTATGTTTGTTGTCCACATGTATGTCTTCTTTAGAGAAGTGTCTGTATGTATCCTTTGCTCACTTTTCAATGGGGTTGTTTTTTTCTTGTGAATTTGTTTAAGTTCATTGTAGACTCTTGATTTAGTTCTGTTTATGTGGTGAATCACATTTATTGATTTGTGTATGTTGAATCAACCTTGTATCCTGGGGATAAAGTCAACTTGACTGTGGTGGATAAGCTTTTTGATGTGCTGCTAGATTTGGTTTGCCAGTATTTTATTGAAGATTTTTGCATTGATGTTCATCAAGGATATTGGCCTGAAGTTTTCTCTTTTTGTTGTATCTCTGCCAGGTTTTGGTATCAGGATGATGCTGGCCTCATAGACTGAGTTAGGGAGGAATCCCACTTTTCAATTTTTTGGAATGGTTTCAGTAGAAATGATACCAGCTCTTCTTTGTACCTCTGGTAGAGTTCAGCTGTCATTGGTCTGGTCTTGGGCTTTTTTTTGGTTGGTAGGCTATTTATAACTGCCTTTATTTTAGAATTCATTATTGGTCTATTCAGAGACTAAATTTCTTCCTGGTTCAGTCTTGGGAGGGTGTGTGTGTCTAGGAATTTATCCATTTATTTTAGATTTTCTAGTTTATGTTCATAGAGGTGTTTATAGTATTCTCTGGTGGTTGTTTGTATTTCTGTGGGGTCAGTGGTGATATCCCCCTTATCATTTCTGATTGTGTGTGTTTGATTCTTCTCTCTCTTCTTCTTTATTAGTCAAGCTAGTGGTCTGTTTTATTAATTTTTTCAAAAAAACAGCTCCTGGATTCATTGAGTTTTTATTGTAGGGTTTTTCATGTCTTTGTCTCCTTCAGTTAATCTCTGATCTTGATTATTTCTTGTCTTTTGCTAGCTTTGGGATTTGTTTGTTCTTGGTTCTCTAGTCAACCCAACTGCAGAGATGGCAGCCACCCCTCCCCCAGGCAACTCAGTCTCAGGTGGACTCCAACCCTCTGCCATTGGCTTGAGTCTTAACTTGTGAGATGCCAGTGGAAGTGGGACCCACAGAATGACACTGCTTGGCTCCCTGGATTCAGCCCCCTTCCAAGGGATATAGATGGATAGATTTCCCACCTTAGCAGGGATCCCAGGACCAGAGTATATAAAACTCCTGGGTCTCTGTGTGTGCCTGAGTGGTTGCTCTGCTGAGACTCCACAAAGCACTGTATATCAGACCTAAGGCCCTGATGGCATGGGGTCACAGAGGATCTCCTGGCCCATTATTTGAAAAGAACTGTGGAAAAAGCGTGTTTCCCCCGGCAAGGTTCCGTAGTCACTCACCACTTCCCTTGACTTAATTTGTCAGATGTCATTAGTATCAAAAATTCCCAGATTAAAGGCCAGGTACCCATCATTTTTCAGTTACACGAGTCCCCTCCCCTCCCCTCCCCTCTTTTCAAGACAGAGTCTCACTCTGTCGCCCAGGCTGGAGTGCAATGACATGATCTCAACTCACTGCAACTTCTGCCTCCCGGGTTCAAGTGATTCTCCTGCCTCAGTTTTTGGAGTAGCTGGGACTACAGGTGTGTGCCACTACGCCTGGCTGTTTTTTTGTATTTTTATTAGAGATGGGGTTTCATTATATTGACCAGGCTGGTCTCAAATTCCTGACCTCATGATCTGCCCACCTCGGCCTCCCAAAGTGCTGGGATTACAGGCCTGAGCCACTGCTCCCAGCCATGGATAGTCTTTCAACCAGTGGTGCTGGAACAGTTTGGCATCCATATGCAGAAAGATGGATTCTCAATATAAACCTTATATAAAAATTAACTCAAAATGGGTCTCTGATTTCAATATAAAAATTTTTAAATTCTGAAACTGTTAGACAAAAATGGAGAAAATCTCCATGATCTTAGAGTTCTCAGATACGATACCAAAAACACTAAAAGGAAAAAAAATTGATAAACTGGAATTCATCAATATTCAAAACTTTTGTTCTGTGAAAGACACTGTTAACAGAATGAAAAGACAAGCTGGAGTGTGAGAAAATATTTGTGAATCACATATCCAACACCTTCTTACACAGCATATATAACCCTCAAAATATATCAACAAGGAAACAACTCAGTTTTTTAAATGGGCAAAAGATTTGAACAAATACGTCACCAAAAATATATGTGAATAGGGAATAAGCATATGAAAATATGATAAACATGCATGGTCATTTGGGAAATGCAATTTGGAAGCACAATGAAATATCACTACATTCCTATTAGAACACTGAGACAGAAACTAGGAATAATAGCAAAGGTTGGCCAGGGTGCACATCAATTGGAATTCTCATAAACTGCCAGGAATGCAACATGGTACAACTACTCTAGAAAACAATTTGATGTTTTCTTATAAAGTTAAACATACATTTAGCATATGGCCCATTAATTCCAGATATTTATTCTAGAGAGATGAAACTTAGTTTACACAAAACTCATATGCAAATGTTTGTAGTAGCATTTCTCATAATTGCCAGTAACTGGAAACAAACCAGTGTTCTTCAATTCGGATAAACAAACTATGGTACCTTTGTACAATGGAATACTGCTCAGTAATAACAAGGAATTTGTTGATACAGGCAAAAACATGGGTGAATCTCCAAGGTATGCCAAGTGAAAGCCAATTTCAAAATGTTATATACTGTATAGCTGTCCATTTTATGCCGTCCGTCTACTGTTCATTTCTGTGACATTCTGAAAAAGTTAAAAGCCATCATTTGGAGAACAGAAGAAAAAACGTACTGTGTATAAAGTAATTTTTTAAAAACCTTGCAACCTAGAATTGTTAAAATCCCGGTATATATCTTCCAGTTTCTTACTATCTTTGCAGTTTTACATGTGTATAGTACACATATATCCACAAACACACATAAACATAATTTTTAGTAGCTGATTTTCACAGATGGTTATCATTTGAGTTACTCCTGTTTTTCAGAATAATGACTAATTTTTTCTAAATTTTATAAAGATATTTTTTCATATTTTAGATTATTTTATGATAGACTCTCAAAAGTGCTATTACTGATTTATAAGATAAAAATTTTTTTTCAGCTGAGTTTTTCCTGATGAATTCTACCAGGATTAATGATAGTGACAGAAATTCTAGGAAGATATTATATTTGAAATGTCAAATATTGAAGACCTGCAGAGAATTGGCAAGATGTGTCTGTCAAAGGGCCTCCCTGATAATTGATGAGTCAGATCCTGTGAAAATATATGGTTATAACATCATTTAATCTTGTTTACTAATAAAATTTCATTTAATGTATTAATGTCTTCAGAGAAATTTCTGAAGTTACTAAACAGTCTTTTAAATAATTTTTTCTATTGGACTTCATTGCCATACCTTAAATTTTTTTCCTTTGTTTAATAGAACTCAGAATTCCAAAATTTATTTTTTTCATTATGATAGAAAGATTAACTTGCAAATGTTCCTTTTTCTAGAATATCTTAAGTTGCTTTAAAGGCCTCGAATTTTTGATGTGTTGTTTGTTTTCAGAGTTCCTTTCTTTTAATATATATAAATATTTTTTGAGACAGGTTCTTGCTCTGTCACCCAGGCTAGAGTGCAGTGGCACTGTTACAGCTCACTACAGCCTCAACCTCCCAAGCCAGGCGATCCTCCTACCTCAGCTTCCCAAATAGTTGAGACTACAGGCACATGCCACCATACCTAGTTAATTTTTGTAGCGACAGGGTTTTGCCATGTTGCCCAGGCTAGTGTCAAATTCCTGTTGCTCAAGTGATCCACCTGCCTCAGCTTCCCAAAGTATTGAGATTACAGGCATGAACCTGCACCCTGCCTATTTTAATATTTTTTAGTTAACCCTGTTGCTGTCATATTCTCATTGTATGGGAGTATGTATGTGTGATACAGATCAAAAGATACAACATTAATTTTATACTTCTGTTTATATAATATATACATACATACTCAGTAATTTCCTATTTTGTCTTCACAAACTTTTTTTTGACAGTATTAGCACCAACTATTGGTGAAGTTGTGAGGAATGAGAATTCTTTTATTTCTAATGGGGCACTTTGAAGAAAAATACCTAATGAAGTTGGAAATGTACATATCCTACAACTAGAAAGTCTACTTCTAGGTGGTCTGTTTTAGAGAAATTCTTACACATGTACATAAAGAGACAGATATTAAAGGATATTATTATAGCATTATTGTAATGGTATATAGTTGTAATATCTAACTGTTCCTGAGTAGAAGGGTAGACACTTTATTTTTACAGTAGGATACTGTACTTACATTAAAGTAAATGAACTAGATCCACATATATCAACATGGATGAATGTCTGTAACAATATTGATTGGAAAAAGCAATTTGCCAAAACTTGGAGGTGTTAATATCTATGTAAAACTTTAAGATGGAAAACTACATATTATTCAAGAATATTTTGTAAAAGCACACAAAACATGTATGAGGATGCTACAGACTAATTTCAGCATAGTATGGGTGAGGAAGGAAAGGGAGAAGAGATAGGCATGTGATTTCATTTCTTCCATAAAAAGAGAGAAGCCGAAGACAATTTGGCAAAATACAAAAATTATGTAATTTCAGTTGTAGTTACACATGTATTTAATATTTAAAATGTTTCAAAATTTAAAAATGTTTAATATGAAAATTCTGTTTTCATGTTTAGCTTGAAGCTCAACTAGAGAAAAAGGACCAACAATTTAAAGAACAAGAAAAGACTATGTCCATGTTGCAACAAGATATAATATGTAAACAGCATCATCTTGAATCACTAGATAGACTCTTGACAGAAAGCAAAGGGGTAAAATCATCCTTATAAACGTGCTATTTAGAAGTTGACTAATATTTTATGTTTCTATAACTTGCCTTTAAATCTAATCACGTCAGTTAACAGTCTGTTACTAGGGCTAATATTTGCATGCTTACATTTTTCTTACTGATCTGTATGTTGTCAGGAAATGGAAAAGGAAAATATGAAGAAAGATGAAACTTTAAAAGCATTACAGAATCAAGTATCTGAAGAAACAATCAAGGCTAGTATGCTAATATTTTAATTTATTTTTCGTTATTTTGTTTTTTTTTTAACAGACAGAATCTATCTCATTTGCCTACGCTGGAGTGTGGTAGCATGATAATAGCTCACTGCAGCCTTAAACTCCTGAGCTCAAGTAATCCTCCCACATCAGCCTCCTGAGTAGCTAGGACAAGCATGCTCCAACATGCCTGGTTAATTATTTTTTTCTTTTTGGAGACATTCTTGTGATATTTATCTGTATGAGATTCAGACTTTCAAACTCTGTTCAAATAAGAAATTGAACAGAGTAGTGGATGCTTATCTGTATGAGATTCAGACTTTCAAGCTCTGTTTAAATAAGAAATTCAACAGAGTAGTGCATGCTGTGGGTTTTTATTAATTGTTTATTAGCTATAATTGATTAATTTCTAATTTATTTTTTAAAATTTCAGGCCCACAAAATATTGAAAGAATAGTGCACTCCTCACCTAGATTCACTCTCTGTTAAATTCTAGGTACACTTACTTTCTCTCTCTCTACACATACACATGCATGCATGCTTGTGTGTATACCTACCAACCTACTTCCTTTTTCCCAAACCACCTGAGAGAAGGTTACTGATGTCATAATGCTTTACCCCTTCAATACTTAATATGTATCTCCTATGAACAGAAAATTTCTCCTGTGTGGCCACACCACCACTACACTACAGAGAAAGTCAACATTAATTCAGTAATATCATTCAACACTGTCCATAATATGATTTCCCCAATTACTTAAAAATGTCCCTTATAGCCTTGCTATACAAAGCATGGCCTGTGAACTAGCAGCATCAGCATCACCTAGAAGCTTGTCACATTTGCACAATATCTAGCCATATGCCAGAACTGGGACTAAAGTGAACCAAGTAAGATGACACAAAATTTAAGGAGATACTCTCAAGATAATATACCTTATGTAAGGTGGTAACTGCCAGATCTCATTATTTCAAGGGCATATATTTTCATTGATAATTAGCAAACAAACTTTGGGGTGAGTCTTTGAGGCCGTGTGTCCTGTCCCTCAGTAACCTGATAATCAGTGGTTTTAATATCTAAATGATGAATCTTGCCTGAATGAGTTATTACACGTTAACTATCGGGTAGTGATATTCTGACAGAATCGTAGATTTTTATTTATGTTTTTCTCAGTGTGAAGGATGATACAAGTCCCAATGCTCATTCTCTTTCATAAAAAAGAGAACGTATAAGTATTTATAATATTCATAAAACAAATGTTAATTTAAAAATTATTACTAATTTTCATAAAACAAATGTTAATTAAAAAATTATTACTAAGGTAACATTTATTAACAAAGATAGCCATTCAGTGTTACAGATTTTTTAGCTGTTACTGGTTTCATACACAGACTCAAAGCATGTTCAAAAACTGTGTATCTTATAAGATTTCCTTTTTAGAAATAAGATTGGCAAAGATAATTTCAGGATATAGAATAGAATCTGCAGGAGGGAATGTTTTTCTCATTTTTTCATCTGCTAAGATATCTAAGATTTCCTTAACTTTTTTAAGACTGCCTATTAGAACATTATTAGCATTAAAAGGAAAAATGCCATTGAGAAGCTCAAATTTACAATAAAGAAAACAAGGAGCAAGACAAGAATCTTATTAATAGATGGGATGTGGAGCATGTATGCAATATGTGGGCCATGAACTAAAAGTACCGAATTTGAGTTGCTCTTTGGTATTAAGGTAGTAAAGCAGTGGCAACTATATGAACACTTGGACCAAGTTAAATTGCTGCCTTTCTGAAAATATTTTCACAGTTTCAAAGCAAAGAAGGTTTCACTCCTTTTTTCCTAGCTGACAAAAAGTTCTGTTTTCTTAGTAACTTCAGCATTTAAAAATATTCTCACTTAAGGCCAGTCACTGTGGCTCATGCCTGTAATTCCAGCACTTTGGGAAGCCAAGGCGGGTGGGTAGGAGTTCAAGACCAGCCTGGCCAACATGGCAAAACCTGGTCGCTACTAAAAATACAAAAATCAGCCAGGTGTGGTGGTACATACCTGTAATCCGAGCTACTCAGGAGGCTGAGGCAGGAGAATCACTTGAACCTGGGAGGTGGAGGTTGGAGTGAGCCAGGATCACACCACTGTACTCCAGCATGGGTGACAGAGCAAGACTTTGTCTCCAAGAAAAAAGAATTCTCACGTAAGCATCATTAACAGTATGCTAGTTTATACTCACTTTCCTATTTTTCCTATTCAAGGAGGCTTAAGAAGTAGGCTTAAATACTACTTCCTTTTAAAGAAAAGGTTTTAGATTGTTTGGCCTACAGGTTCTTGACAGTTGGTCCCAGTTTGTCTTGTCTGTTGTGGCTCCCAAATAATCATTTCCTACAAATTCATCTTCTTACTACCCTAAGCTCTTGCCAGCTTCTCACCATTCCCTTTTACAGGGCCTTGTTTCTGAGCATACTCCCTGTTCTGGGAATCCCTTCTCAACTTGTCCAACTTTTGTTTATTCTTCAGGATTCTATCCCCTGGTTTTCTCTTTGGTTTCCTCATTTGCAATGAAAAATTAGTTTTCTCAATAAATACCTTCTATAATGGCATTTTATATCTTAAATAGGACTGTATATTCACTCTTTGAAGCAGTGAGGTAACATTAGGAGATAATCTGTAAAATAGTAAGTATATTGGTTGTTTTTTTTTTTTTTTGCTTTTTTTTCCTGCTTAGGTTAGACAACTAGATTCAGCATTGGAAATTTGTAAGGAAGAACTTGTCTTGCATTTGAATCAATTGGAAGGAAATAAGGAAAAGTTTGAAAAACAGTTAAAGAAGAAATCTGAAGAGGTAAATTAACATTTGCTTTATATATAGCATATATTTCAAGTGATTTTCTTTTTAAGAAGCATGAGACCTAGGACAAATACATATATGTTTTTGTTTTCTTTCTTTTGAGACGTAGTCTCCCTCTGTCGCCCAGGGTGGAGGGAAGTGTCACAGTCTTGTCTCACTTGAACCTCTCTGCCTCCTGGGTTCAAGTAATTCTCATGCCTCAGCCTCCTGTGTAGCTAGGACTCCAGGCGTGCACTACCATGCCTGACTAATTTTTGCATTTTTAGTAGAGATATTTCATTATGTTGGCCAGACTGGCCTTGAACTCCTGGCCTCAAGTCATCCACCCACCTGGGCCTCCCAAAGTATTGGGATTACAGGCGTGAGCCACTGTGCCTGGCCAAAAGTGTATCTTTTATGTATCTGATATAAAAAAGTATTTCCAATAAAATGTAAATTCCAATTTTATTTTCTTTAAGGAGCAAACATTATTTCAGTGCAAAATAAGATATACCTTAAAATTCTAATTCTTTTATTTATTTTTAGGGAATCAGAAGAATAAATTATTAATATTACAGTCATTCCAATGTAAAATTACATAACACCTCAAACATTGTTTTAGATTTAGAGGTTTACAGTTCTTCAAGAATTTTTCATTTTGTTTTTGTTCTTTCTAGTTATCTGTAGAATTGAGAATTAACTTTAGAATTTCAACTTTTTTGAGATAAGTTTCTCAAATACTGATTGAAAACTTTTCTTGAACATCTTACTCACCTCTCTATGCTCAATTTGTAGCACTTTGGTTAGGCACTCACTAAACATTTGCTCAAATGGATAATTGTAATGAAGAATTTATTTCTTTGTTAGAATTTATGATGTGTGTATTTTAAGCTTAAAGTTTATTTTTAGAAATGGTTCCCAGTGAATCTTAATCAAGGTTGACTTTTGGCCACTTGTTGCTCACGCCTGTAAGCCCAGCACTTTGGGAGACCAGAGGGGGTGGGTGGATTACTTGATGCTGGGATTTCAAGACCAGTTTGGGCAACATGGCACAACCACACCTCTACAAAAAAATTAAAACATTAGCTAGGTGTGGTGGTGCTTGCTCGTGGTCCCAGCTCCTCAGGAAACTGAGGTGGGAGGATCACTTAGGAGGTTGAGGCTGTAGTGAGCCATGATTGCACCACTGCACTCCAGCCTGGGCAACACAGTGAGACCCTATCTCAAAAAAAAAATCAAGATTGACTTGAATATATCAGAAAGGTCCAATGAGAAAAACAGAAGCCCTTATATCTTTTAAATAGAGTGAATTTATACAGAGAATTAGATACACAGATGATGAAAGGGTAGAGAAGCCAAATAGTATACCACAGCGACTCAGACATTATTATAAGCCAGGAACTGCTACCATTTTTAAGGTTAGAGGAACATCAGGAAAAGATGATGTGATCATAGTCTAGAAGCAGGGCTGCCTATCTGGAGCTGGGGCCAAAGAAAAAGGGTCTTTCTAATAGGACCTGGGGCAATAGAGGAGGAGCACTGCAGCTACTGGCCATTCCTATTGGCCAAACCTATTTGTAATCTAGAGGGCAAAGGAGGCCAAAAAATGCAGTTTCCTGCAATACACAGAGCAGAGCAGGGGAAAGGTACAGGTAGATCTAAGAGTAAATATATAGTTCACCAGCACTCCAGACTTAGGTGACCAAGTAATTATATAGTCTAAGAAGTTAAACAAAAAAAAAACTTCAGATTTTATACGGTCTTGTCTTCTTCCCTCCACCTTCCCTTAGGAAGGTTTTTATAGCATCTTTGATAGACATATATTTTTCTACTCCAGTATGTAGAAACTAAGTCATCTAAACTGTATGTACTTCAATTTTTTAAAAATAGGAATGTCAGTTTTTTTACTATGATCTTCTTTAAGGTATTACACAAAATATGTTATTTTGGCATTTATTCTACTGCCCATGCTCACATTCCACTTCAGAGTAAATAGACTTGGCAGAGGTGGGATCTACCTAGAGGTAGACAACATTTGTAATAGGAGAATTTGTTGAGCTTTAGACTTTGCATTCATAGAAACATCAGAGACTATGGCAGATAACAGATACACACACGATAAATTGAACAGTTCTTTTTTTTTTTTTTTTCTTTCTTTTTTTTTTTGAGATGGGATCTTGCTTTGTTGTCCAGGCTGGAGTACAGTGGTGCCATCTTGGCTCACTGCAACCTCAGCCTCCCAGGTTCAAGCAATTCTTGTGTCTCAGCCTTCCCAGCAGCTAGGATTACAGGCATGTGCCACTATGCCTGGCTGATTTAGAACGATTTTTAAAATAGCTGGAAATACATATCTAGGCTCAAATTGAATTAGAAACCAGAAGCAGTAATCAGGTATATTTGTCCAGACTAGGGAGTAAGTAAATTAGAAAAATTGGCAAGCTCATTTATTGCCATTCAATCATTAGCTCAACTGCACATACATTGGCTTGCTTACTTAAAAGGTCATATGTTATGTGTTCATGTGTATTGATAAAAAACATGGAGAAGAATCCAAGTACTACTTACTATTGACTTATTTGCCTTTACAGCAAATTATGTCTTACAGAGAAAATTCTTTCTAATGTTGGTTAATATAATTAACACCTTATAACAGCAGAGTTGTGAAGTTTTCATTATATATAGCTATATTTTAGAAACTCATTTGATTAATAGTGCATCCATTCTGTTAATAATACATGATATTATAAAGATGTTTTTATCTTTTAAATCAGGGAATATGCCCCAATCATATAACTCGCTGAATAATTAAGTGACCCTACAGCATATTGATAGTAATTTAGCCAGTTGCAAAAACTCCATGTTGATTACCTGTTGCAAAAAGCTAATATATATTCCTCTGTGCTTTTGCCTCAGCTACATACTCTTTTCCAGATACTGAAATAAATATATTTATGATGAAAATAATACTTTGGGATTCTGAATTTTTGAAAGATATTTAATTTCATATTAAAATGTTTTTAACAGTACTTTTAAAATGATAGTCATATATTCATGCAAAATTACATTGTCAACATGATAAAAGAAAGTAGATACAAAGTAGATGCGAATAAGCCGTGTTTTCTGCGTACAGAATTTATTCAATAAAATCAGTTATTTCATTGATAAATATCTTCATTTAAATGAATGGACTTAGATTTTGAGAAGCTGACATCATGTATTTCTGCATTATATTTTGCTTTTAAGCAACAATTCTGCATTATATATTACTTTTAAGCAACAATTATCTGGTGATACTAAATAAAATTAAGTGTAAGGTAGATTTTATCTAAACTCTACTTTCTTATTTACTCCAATTATAAAATAATAAGTACTCTGGGAATGTAATAATACATTAGTAGAGAACATAATGTAAAAACAATTTGTTCTATATTTACTTTTAAACTAAAGCCAACTGGAAGTTAAAGGACAGTGCAATGAAATGTCACTATAAGTTTGATAGATATAGGTTATATTTTGTAAATATTTGTGATAACTAATATTAGATATTTCAAATTATGTAATTGAAATTTTGTCAGTGGCTAGATTACTGAAATAATATTTTGTTGTTATTATGTGGTAAGGCTTTGTGTTTTGGTTAGATCTTATATTTTTCTTCTGTTTGTCTTATTTTAATGTCTTGTTCATTTTTTTTCTCTGAATAGGTAAGTATGAGACAGGATGTTCCAATAAAGAAAAAAATAGTTTTTAAACTTATCTTGCAGGCAAGTCAGTTCTATATAAAATAAACCACTGCAGAAGTGTGATCTGCAGGTTTTTTCAGGAGCTAAGAGAGAAAACAAAACAGGTGATACTGATACATATTTACACTAAATTATTTTCATACAGACAGAATTAAGCAAAACAGATTTGCATGAAAAAGGGTTATAATAACAGGATTAGAGATCAGTCAGTTGCCCATTATATCCAGGGTTATACTTCAAGTTTACAACATCATCATATAATGAAGAAATCCGACATCTAGGAGCTTCTTATCATGAGCAAAGAATATTTGGCTCTGAAGGCCTTAATGTTCACCTGCTGGATAGTTAGGGGGAAAAAAGCAAATCACGATTCACTTCCACTATTTACTATAATGAGTTTAAAATTCCTTTTGGAATGATAATTATTGGAAAGATTCTTTGCTTTAAAGCAATGGCTTTATTTTCCTTCATTTAAAAAATGTATTACATAAGCAACAACAAGAAAACGTTTAAAGAACATTTACCTACAGCGCATTCTCTAATACTTCAGTTTTCATTTTTCTATTTACATTTATATTTTTCAAAATTATATTAATGAAATGTGATTTTTTAACTTTATAAATTTTTATATGTTAGCTGTCTTTTTAATTATTTATATGGTTGCATCATTTTTAATCACATTGACAATCATTGCTTATTAAATCTTCCATTCATTGTGGTAGATGAAGAATTATAAAATATATTTTAAATTGTGTTTTATTGTTGATACTATTTTAAAAATAATTTCTGCTGGCCTATTTATTAGAGGACATCAACACAGGTTGCTCTCCATAGGTATAATGATGTACTTTTTTTTTTTTTGGAGACAGAGTTTCACTCTTGTTGCCCAGGCTTGAGTGCCATGGCACAATCTCAGCTCACTGCAACCTCCGCCTCTTGGGTTCAAGCAGTTCTCCAGTCTCAGCCTCCCGAGTAGCTGGGATGACAGTCATATGCCACCATGTCCGGCTAATTTTGTATTTTTAGTAGAGACAGGGTTTCTTTATGTTGGTCAGGCTGGTCTCAAACTCCTGACCTCAGGTGATCCACCTACCTTGGCCTACCAAAGTATTGGGATTACAGGCATGAGCCACCATGCCTGGCCTATTTTTCTTCTTAATAGGTGCTCTTGGATAACTTTAAAAATATCTTTTAAAGCAGTTTTGGAGACCATCATATTCAAGTCCTAAATATTTAGAGTAATTAGTGAAATTTCTTTAGTAATTAGTGTCATTCCCTTATGTGTTTTTTGGAGCATAAATATTCAGCAGTGCTTTGCTGGGATATTATTTTATAAACAACAGCAATAATAGCAACAATAGCAATAAATAGCACCAAACATTATACAGTGCTTTTATGGCTATAGTTTATTATTAGTAAGCATGAAAGAATCAGGTGGAGTGCAGATAAAACCATAGCTATCTATGTTCTTCACTACTTCTGGGAGAGATCAAACAGAACATGCTCCTTTTTATACTTTTTATAGCAATGAAATGTGACAACATCTGTTTCCACCTCAGGAAGCCTATTTATGACTCAAAGTTCAGGATTTTTTTTTTTTTTGAGATGGAGTTCTCTGTAGCCCAGACTGGAGTGCAGTGGCGTGATCTCGGCTCACTGCAACCACCACCTCCCTGGTTCAAGCAATTCTCCTGCCTCAGCCTCCCAAGTAGCTGGGATTACAGGTGCATGCCACCATGCCTGGCTAATTTTTTTGTATTTTTAGTAGAGACGGGGTTTCACCATGTTGGCCAGACTGTTCTCAAACTCTTGACCTCAGGGAATCCGCCCACCTGGGCCTCCCAAAATGCTGAGATTACAGGTGTGAACCACTGCGCCTGGTTTTGTCTGTTTGATTTTTGAGTTGAAGCTACACTCCTGTTGCCCAGGCTGGAGTGCAATGGCACGATCTCAGCTCACTGCAACCTCTGCCTCCTGAGTTCAAGTGATTCTCCTGCCTCAGCCTCCCAAGTAGCTAGGATTACAGATGCATGCCACCACGCCCAGCTAATTTTGTATTTTTAGTAGAGACGAGGTTTCTCCATGTTGGTCAGGCTGGTCTTGAACTCCTGACCTCAGGTGATCTGCCCACCTGGGCCTCCCAAAGTACTGGGATTACAGGTATGAGCCACCACACCCGACCAGTTCAGAGTTTTTAATAGGGGCTTGTGGCACAGGAACAACGACCAGCCTACAAGTATCAAAAATTCCAGAATTCCAAAGGAAACCATGTCTCAGTTTTCCAGGTGGGCAAAACAACCTCATCATTTAGGAAAATTTTAAAAGCCAAATTTCCAGATACCCAACCAAGAACCAATCCTATAAACACGTCCTTCTAATACATCTCCCCATCAGAAAAATGAAGACTGCCCTCCCAATGACAGACTATAGACATGAATACAATTGTCCCACATGACAAGGATTGTTACCTGTTAAGGAAGACAGCTTTGATATTTTATTGCCTTTTATTTGAAACATTGCATTGTATTGAGATATATATATATATATATATATATGTATTTGTAGGTATATTGTTTACAGAAAGAGCTAAAGATAAAAAATCACAGTCTTCAGGAGACTTTGGAGCAAAACAGTATTCTACAGCATACTCTTCAGCAACAGCAACAAATGTTACAACAAGAGACAATTAGAAATGGAGAACTAGAAGATATTCAAACTAAACTTGAAAAACAGGTATATATAATTAGCCCAAGATTGTTTTACTTGTATGAAAGAGAAATATTTAAAATCACAAATAGACTTTTGGTTAGTTTTTTAAATTGCTGTTTGGCTGGATACTATGGCTCATGCCTATAATTCCAACACTTTGGGAGGCCATGGCGGGCGGATCACCTGAGGTCAATAGTTTGAGACCAGCCTGGCCAGCATGGCCAAACCTCATTTCTACTAAAAATGCAAAAATTAGCCAGCTGTGGTGGCACATGCCTATAACCCCAGCTACTTGAGAGACTGAGACATGAGAATTGCTTGAACCCAGGAGGCGGAGGTTGCAGTGAGCCAAGATGCCACCACTGTACTCCAGCCTGGGTGACAGTGTGAGACTCCATCTGAAAAAAACAGAAAACAATAAACTGCTGTTTAACCTCAAGGATTTTGCCTTATAAGAAGTATTCTATATTAATATTGTAAAATAAAGTTCTATTCCTATGTAATCTGACCTCCAACTCTTATAACAACTCTTGTATGTTTGCCATTACATACAATTTATAATTCATACTTCTTTATTCAGTCTGTCTTCTTGTCTTCTTTTACCTAATCCGAATACCTATAATTTTTCCTTTTTCGTTCAATACATGGTGTATGATATTCCTTAGAGAAATGGCAAAGCAGTGCACTAGAAGAAAAATCCCAGGGGAAAATACCCCTGAAAGTTCTAAAACGAAAAATTATTACTTACTTGAATGTAAGAATCCTAGATAATTTTATACTAGAATCTAAGCTTTTTCCTTTGATTCATTACTGAATTTATCTGAATTCTTTAGATATTTTACATTTTTATTTTGTTTTTCTCTTTCAAAAGAAATCAAATTTACAGTAATGTTTAAATTAGAAAATGATCGTCCCCTGTAATCTTACTGTAAGTATTTTCATTTTTTGTCATTTGTATGGTCTTTTACTACTTGTTCTGAATTCATCCTCAGCCTGGCCAGTGGAACTAAATCTTCCTTTCACTACATTTAAACACATCAGGCAGGTATTCTGTATTTTTTTTTTAGGAGACATCTTCTTGTGACTCTCCATCCCTTTTGTTAAAATTTAGACCTACTGCTTACGGTGCCTGCTATTCAGCTAAATGCTTCATCCTGAAGTGTTTCTTCTCTCAGCTATGTTGATTCCCACTTCCTACATCTTTTGTCATTGACTCTGTTTCTTGCAGGATTGATTATGATTCTTGTTCCTTTTAAGGTGGTTTTCATTTCTATAATGGTTGTATTTTTTTTTCCTGTTTTTTTTTTTTTTTTTTTTTTTTTTTTTTTTTTTTTTTTTTTTTTTTTTTTTTTTTTTTTTTTTTTTTTTTTTTTTTTTTTTTTTTTTTTTTTTTTTTTTTTTTTTTTTTTTTTTTTTTTTTTTTTTTTTTTTTTTTTTTTTTTTTTTTTTTTTTTTTTTTTTTTTTTT
>PVKP010012259.1:0-14058 GCA_004027715.1 Plecturocebus donacophilus | reverse complement strand
TGGTGATTTTATTTCTTTGTGATCTTTGTTTTAAAAGATTTTGTGTTCTCATTAGCCTCATTGATGTCTATGGAAGTTTATATCTAAAAATTTCTTCATTATTTGGAGTAAATTTTTTGACTACATATTCTCTTTCTGCCTTTCATTCATATTCCACTATGCATAGGTTCCATTTTGCATCTTTAGAATTCTTTATTTAATAATCGAGTAGGTAGATTTTCCTTGTTTCCTTTCTGTTTTTACCTGGGCAGTGTTTTAATTTTATTCTTGGAACTTGAGGTGGAGGGGTGGATATTAATAGGGTTTTTTTGTTTTGGTTTGGTTTTTTTGAGACAGGGTCTCACTCTGTCACCCAGGCTGGAGTACAGTGACATGATCACAACTGAGTACAGCCTGGACTTCCCTGGGCTCAGATGATTCTCCCATTTCAGCCTTCTGAGTGTGTGCCACCATGCCCAGCTAGTTTATTTTTTTTTTGTAAAGACAGTTTCGCCATGTTGCCCAGGCTGGTCTCGAACTCTTGGGCTTAAGTGATCCGCCCTCCTTGGCCTTCCAAAGTGCTGGGATTATAGGCGTGAACCACCACACCTGGCAAGATATTAATGGCTTATAATCTAAATTTAGTTCTTCAGTGAGGGATTTTAGAAGAGCAGGAGGAATATTCAGCTCAGAATTGAGAGGTTAACTTTGAGACCACAGCCATATAAATATTCATGAAGACATGGAGTGACTGAGATTACCTAGGGAGATAATATAGAATGAGAAGCAAGAAGATTGACTTGGACAGATCCCTGAGGGATGTGGTACATGGAAGCCAAAGTAAGTATTTCATTAAGGAAGGAATGAATGTTGGTGTCAGGGGCTGTTGGAATTAATGTCAAGTAAAATGAGGGTTGGGAAATGTCCATTGGAATTAGCAACTTGGAAGTCACTGGTGATGTAATCCCTATTTCTATGGAATGGCCTCTGGCTGTGGGTTGAAGAATGAGAAGTGAGACAGTGATACAACAAGCATAGAAAGCTTTGAGAAGTTGGGCTGTACATGGGAGGAAATAAAGGATGGTAGGTAGAGGGAGGTCGAGGTCTGAAGAAAAGCTTTTTACAGTGGGAAAGTCTTGAACATGTTTAAGTGCTAATATAAAAAAAATAGAGAGTTTGAAGATAGATGGAAAGAGGAGATAGTAGTAGGAAGTTCCTGAAAAAATTGGTAGGAATTAAATCCAGAACACCTATGAAGCAGTTTGACTTATATAGGAGGAAGAATACTTCCTTTATTGTAGTAGAATAGAGGAAGAATGAAAGGAACAAATTCGAGTTATGATGGCAGCAAATACAAGTTGTAGCATTTGAGATCATGTGGAAATCTAGGAATCTGTTGAATGAGCCAATTTATGAAGAAAAGGAGCAGTTTGGTAAGAGAAAGCATTTCAAATGGGGATAATGAAAAGAGGAACATTTACTGTCATTTTGTTCAATTATAACACTTTAGTGTTATGATTTGGCTACTTCCCTAAATAGTAATATATATGTGAAGTATCTTTATTATTAGAAAGTAAGCCTTGCTTTTATGTTTTCAAAGCATTACTTCTTGGTCTGTATGTTGATTTTTATGATATATCTTGAGACTGATAAGCTAGGTTACATATTTATAAAGGTGTTTTTCTTCTGAATTTAAAATGTTTACTGAAAACTGCTTTAAAAGGTGTCAAAACTGGAACAAGAACTTCAAAAACAAAGGGAAACTTCAGCTGAAAAGTTGAGAAAAATGGAGGAGAAATGTGAATCAGCTGCACATGAAGCAGATTTGAAAAGGCAAAAAGTGATTGAGCTTACTGGCACTGCCAGGTAAAATGTCAATATGTTTTATTTACCTTCGCATTTCAATTCAGTGGTATCTGAGTTTCAAAATCAGTTACTATTCAGTGGAGCATTTGCTTGAGAAATTAATGTCTGCATAGTCTGTGTTCCTGTTGTATTTTGTTTGTATTTCCCTCACATCTCTCATTATGCTTTTTCTGTATTACAGTTTAATACTTTTAACCTTTCTACTATAAGTTTCTTAAGACAAGGATCATATCTGGTTTATTTTAGGGTCTTACACAACAACTGGCACAGTTCTTTATACCTCATAGGCACTCAGCAACTGTTAATTGTCAATATCATTAAAAGCTGTAGGCAAAAATGTAAATGTACTCACATAGAGGAAACTTTTAGGTGATCGAATTATATAGTGGAAGAGTGACAATATAAAAGTGGCTCTCAGTCTTTAGTGAATATTAAAATCACCTCAGGAACTTGTAAAAAAAAATACTGATGCCTGGCTCCCACTTTTAGATTAAATAAAACCTAAAGATTCTGATTTAATTTGGCTAGGCTGGTCCCAGGCATCAATATTTAATTGATGAAGAGAGGAACTCATGAGCTAAAAGCAGTACCCAGCCTCTTCAGATGTCTTCTACTTTGTCATGAAGAATTGACATAATTTATAATATAATTGGCCCACCCTTCTACCAACAGGAGTCAAGAGTGAACTTTTGCACTGGATCTAAAACCACATGTCCCCAGGTTTCCTATCCTCCATTGACAGGGGTCCTTTGTGCTCAGAGGACCAACTTGCCTCCTCAGATGTCCATCACCCTCTCAACAGAGTTGAGGGCATCCCATGTTTAAGGCTAAGACCAAAATTTTTCAGACCTTCTTTCTTCCATTGACAGATGTTCTATTCACTAACATGGCCTCACCACTAATGTCCATCTTGAGTCTGTGAAGACTGATTACATTATCACTTTATCCTTGTTTATGGGATACCACAAGAAGCCCTAGATTTCCAGGTCAGCCCTCATATCTCACACTAATTCCCAAAAGGCTCTCCACACATTCTGTTTCTTTCTCCAACCCCATCCCAACTTCTGAAAGACTTCTACTGTGCCTTTCGAACTTCATAATTCATTCTATTTACTACTTTTTCTTTTCTCTTGCTGTAATAGAAACCTGACCCTCCCTTAAGGACACTGCTTCTTCCCCTGTAAACTTCTAAAGTAAAAAACTTTTCCCTATATAGCTCTTCTACCACAGGGTTCAGGCTAGGTGTGAAGTATATACTATTTTCTGTGAACCTCATGCCATCAGAACTCTCACTTGTGCTGATTTCTGTAGACCACCTGACTTACTGTTTCTTTCTCCAGCCTCAGTTCTGTCACTCTTCTTGGGGTTTTCAATATACATCTGAAGCTTGATGCTTCTGACACCTTAGCTTCTCATTTTTAACAGTTTCTGTACTCTAATGATCCTGATCTTTAACATAACCTCAGTGACTTTCTCCCATGGGATTTATCAAGTGCTGAAAATTTAAATCAAAACCAAACAAAAAACTTTTTTTCGTGGGAAATTTCTAAAATACATATTTTCTTGCCATTTTTACTTTCCCTGGGTATCTCAGGGTTATCATTTTATATATATATATATAGCTAAAATGTAGTCATACCCTAATGAAACTTTTGAGGCATATACAGTTCTATTTTTTATAAAATGTCTGTAGGCTACTAATGCTTTTTGAGTCCTTGTATATATTTTCTATAATTTTCCCCTAACTCCTTTGCTGACAAGCTGTCTGCTCATAGCTCTGTATGTCAACCTCTTTTGATTGTTCTTTTATAATCTGTTTTACATCTACTTTAATATTAGAGCTAATTAATCGGTCAAGGTAAAAATTCTTTACTTGGGATTTTAGCAAGGTAAAAGTGTCATTAGCACTTGTCTAATCTAGTAGTTCTTAAGTTAGTTGGTCTATGGACATATTTGAGGATCTGGTAAAAAGCTATAGCTTGTCCTCTATACATAGATGTACACATATACATTATACATGTATAATTTTGCATATTGTTTCGGGGGTTTTATAGTTTTCCTTAAGTTGACTCATGGACTTCTGATTAAAAAACTCGAACAAATCCAGATTTGTTGAAGTTTTATTTAGAAAAGAAATGCTTCTAGTTGCAAACTCAATTTAGAAAATTTCAAAGATCAACAGAAGTAGCGTTGACACAAAGAAAAATGAACTCTTCCTACCATTGAGGGTAACATTAACAATTGTTTAATTAGTGAATGTCACTTTGGAATTACCAACAAAGGGACTCAAAACTGACTGTTAATATGTTGATTTGTCTGTAGAGGAGCTGCCATATTAGAATAAGCTCAAGACTGCAAAGTTAGTAAATGTGGCCCTATCACTATGAACAACTAGTTGTATTATCTCAGACAATTCACTTAGTCTTCCAGTTTTCTCTTCTGTTAAGCAGGGAAGTTGCACTAGTCTAGGAATCTCTAGTCCCTTTTAAAGCTAAAAAAAAAAGGATAGAACTAATAAACTCTGAGTAAAAATAACTGACTTGGCTCTCCTGTGAGTAGTATAGTTTTTATGATGAATAATTTGATTGGCTTATTTATTGTCTTTGTTGCTAATAACAAAAATTATAGATGAATGAGGTCCTTGGATGTTTTCAATACATGCAGAGCTAAAGTTAAATGGAGTTAGACCGAAAAGAATACTAAGCTTGTTAAATATTACTAGGTAGTAGTAAAGTTGTATTTAGTGGTATGTAAAGTATAAAGGAAGAGTTTTGAGTTGGAGAATTTTTAAAAATAGGTGATTTTAAATTCTGACTAGATATTTTGCTGATTATTTGTCCTCATATGACTATCAGGCTTTCTTTAGTCAGTGACAAATCAGTTAGTTTTTTTAAGTTTCTAAATTACCTGTTTTATTGTTTTTAATTAGGCAAGTAAAACTTGAGATGGATCAGTACAAAGAAGAGCTGTCTAAAATGGAAAAAGAAATAATGCACCTAAAACGAGATGGAGAAAATAAAGCAGTGCACCTCTCTCAATTAGATATGATCTTAGATCAGACAAAGACAGAGTTAGAAAAGAAAACAAATGCTGGTAAGCAAGAAGTTACATGAGTTTAGCTACTTATGTATTTGTATTTACAAAGTGAAGTAATGTGAGAATTTGAGATGGTGGGGCTGGAAGGGACAATAAATGGTATTTTGCCCCATGTAGATGAATAAAATTGAATATTATAAACAAAATTTGTAATGAGAAATGGTTTATATATAGTTATAAAATTATTCTCTGCTCTTAATAGTAAAGGAGTTAGAAAAGTTGCAGCATAATACCGAAACTGAACTAACAGAAGCCTTGCAAAAACGGGAAGCACTAGAGACTGAACTACAAAATGCTCATGGAGAATTAAAAAGTACTTTAAGGCAACTCCAGGAATTGAGAGATGTGCTACAGAAGGCTCAGTTATCATTAGAGGAAAAATACACTACTATAAAGGATCTCACAGCTGAACTTAGGTGAGTTAATAATAAGAAATTATATTATAGTTATTGGTATTTCATTTTATTACTGAGTCCTTGAATCATACAGTTAAATGTGTCATTGTGTTCTAGATGTCTAAACTTCTCAACTGCCTTTGACTCATTTTGGCTCTTCACAGCCAGCCTATCCCATGCCTTATCTAACTAATTCAGCTGTTGTTGGCTGCCAAAACTTTCATCCTCAGTCTTTAGACTATTTTATATTGGCCCTAGTGGTTAAAAAAAAAAAAAAAAAAAAAAAGATGGGACCAGCATACAGCAGTGGCTAACAGCAGAAGGATATAATATTGGTAATATTGTTCTTTGTATTAAGTCCTTATTTTATTCAGGACTCTACATATGATCTCACTCATTTCTTTGCAACACACCTAATAGAAACATATTATCACCTTTTTAATAGTTGAGAAACCTGAGGCCTTGAGAAAAATAAAATGCTCCAAGTAATACAGGTAGTAGAGTCTAGAGAAGGAAGTTAAAACACAAGTCCAACTCTAAAGTCTGGGATCTTAAATTAGCAGTATAGCATAAACTGCTATACCAACACACGTGTATAGTGAATGGAGGTGGACAGCCAGATAAGAGCCAAAGTATGGGAAATAGATTCAGAAAAGGAAAACAGTTACAAATTAGGATGTAAAATGTGAAATGAACAGGATAAAGAGCAGCAAGATAACCCAGAAACTTAGATGTTATACCACAGAATTCAGTGTAGGGCCCCCTTCTCTTCTGAATCCACAAACTCCAGTATTTACCTTTTCCTGTAATTCCAGATTCAATATCTAACTACTTACTTGTTGTCTCCATTTGGATATTTTTAAGAGGCATCTCAAACTTGGCCAAAATAGGACTCATACATTTCCTCATAACCCTGCCCTTCCTCTAACTCAGCATCATGCAGTTGCTCTAACCAAAAATATGTAAGATTCTTCTTGTTCTCTCATTCCATCCCTTTTTTCATCCAGTGTATTAGCAAGCCATGTCTTTTGGAAATAAAGCCAAACTTTATTTCCAAAACATATTCCTTTTTTCTTTTTTTTTTGAGACGGAGTCTTGCTCTGTTACACAGGCTGGAGTGCAGTGGCGTGATCTCAGCTCATTGCAGCCTCTGCCTCCCAGGTTCAAGCAATTCTGCCTCAGCCACCAAGTAGCTGGGATTACAGGTGCCCACCACCATGCCCAGCTAATTTTCATATTGTTAGTAGAGGTGGGGTTTTGCCATATTGGCCAGACTGGTCTCGAACTCTTGACCTCAGGAGCTCCACTGGCCTGAGCCTCCCAAAGTGCTGGGATTACAGGCATGAGCCACTACACCCAGTCCCAAAACATATTCTTAAATCCATTGATTTCCTGGCCTCTTTTCTGTTATCCTTAGTGCAAAGCATCATTTCTCACCTGATCTGTTGCTGTAGCTTCCTAACCAGGCTCTCTGCTTACGTTTTTGACCCCGTCCCAACGATCCATTTTCCGAAAATAGATTTAAGTTTATTATTTAAGACATAAATTAGGCCAGGAGTGGTGGCTTACACGTGTAATCCTAGCACTTTGGGAGGTTGAGGCAGGCAGATCACAAGGTGAGGAGTTTGAGATCACACTGGCCAATATGGTGAAACCCCATCTCTGCTAAAAATACAAAATTAGCCAGGCTTGGTAGCAGGCACCTATAGTCCCAGCTACTCAGGAGGCTGAGGCAGGAGAATTGCTTGAATCTGGGAGGTGGAGATTGAAGTGAGCCAAGATCACACTACTGTACTCCAGTCTGGATGACAGAACAAGCAAGACTCCATAAAAATATATATATATTGTTTCACTACTTAAACCTTCTAATGGCTTTCTAAAACCTTCAGAATAAAATCCAAACTCCTTCAGAAATGAAAATAAAAGCTACATTGATATATCACTTCATACCCACTAAGGATGGTCATTTTTAAAAAACAGAAAAGAGCAAGTGATAGCAAGTGTGGAGAAAATGGAACCCTCATTCATTGCTGGTGGCAATCTAAAATGTTGCAGCCACTATAGAAAATAGTTTAGCATTCCTCAATAAGTTGAACATAGAATTACCATATGACCCAGTAATTCCATTCCTAGTTTGGTACCCAAAAGGGTTGAAAACAAGTATCTAAACAAAAATTATATACAGATGTTTACAAAGTAAACCAAAAAGTGAAAACAACCCAAATGTTCATCAACAGATGAATGGATAAACAAAATATAGTGTATTAGTCCATTTCATGCTTCTGATAAAGACATACCTGAGACTGGGCAATTTACAAAAGAGGACTCAACAGTTCCATGTGGATGGGGAGGCCTCACAGTCATGGCAGAAGGTGAAAGACACATATCACATGGTGGCAGACCAGAGAAGAGAGCTTGTGCGGGAAACTCACCTTTATGAAACCATCACATCTCTTGAGACTTATTCACTATCATGAGAACAGCATAGGAAAGACCTGCCCGATGATTCAGTTACCTCCCACTGGGTCTCTCCCACATCATGTGGGAATTCAAGATGAGATTTAGGTGGGGACACAGCCAAACTATATCATTCTGCCCCTGGCCCCTCCCAAATCTCATGTCCTCACATTTCAAAACAAATCATGCCTTCTCAATAGTCCCCCCAAATCTTAATTCATTTGAACATTAACTCAGAAATCCACAGTCCAGAGTCTCCTCTGAGACAAGGTAAATCCCTTCTGCCTATAAGCATGTGAAATCAAAAGCAAGTTAGTTGCTTCCTCGATACAATGGGGATACAGACGGGTAAATATACCCATTCCAAATGGTAGAAATTGGCCAAAACAAGGGGGCTACAGGCCCCATGCAAGTCTGAAATTTGGCAGGGCAGTCAAATCTTAAAGCTCCAAAATGATCTCCTTTGACTCCATGTCTCACATCCAGGTCACACTGATACAAGAGGTAGGTTCCCATGGTCTTGGGCAGCTCTGCCCTGTGGCTTTTTAGGGTACAGCCTTTCTCATGGCTGCTTTCACGGCTGGTGTTGTCTGTGGCTTTTCCAGGTACACGATGCAAGCTGTCAGTGTATCTGTTATTCTGGGGTCTGGAGGATGGTGGCCCTTCCTCTTCTCATGGCTCTACCAGGCAGTTCCCTGGGGGTGCCTACCTCACATTTCCCTTCTGCACTGTCCTAGCAGAGGTTCTCCATGAAGTCCCTGCCTCAACAGCAAACTGCCTGGACAACCAGGCTTTCCCATACATCCTCTGAAATCTAGGTGGAGGTTCCCAAACCTCAATTCATGACTTCTATGTATCCCACAGGCTCAACACTGGGTAGAAGCTGCCAAGGCTTGGGGCTAGCACCATCTGAAGCCACAGCCCGAGCTCTGTGTTGACCTTTTTTAGCCACAGCTGTAGTGGCTGGGATGCAGGGCACCAACTCCCTAGGCTGCACATAGCACAGTGACCCTGAACCCTGCCCATAAACCATTTTTTCCTCCTCGGCCTCAGAGCCTGTGATAGGAGAGGCTGTCCCAAAGACCTCTGACATGCCCTTGAGATATTTTCCCCATTGTCTTGGAGATTAACATTTGGCTCTCTATTACTTATGTGAATTTCTGCAGCCAGCTTGAATTTCTCCTCAGAAAATGGGATTTTCTTTTCTATTGCATTGTCAGTCTGCAAATTTTCCAGACTTTTATATTCTGCTTCCCTTATAAACTTGAATGCCTTTAACAGCACCCAAGTCACCTCTTGAGCACTTTGTTGCTTAGAAATTTCTTCCACCAGATAACCTAACTCATCTCTTTCAAGTTCAAAGTTCCCCAAATCTCTAGGGCAGGGGCAAAATGCCACCAGTCTCTTTGCTAAAACTTAACAAGAGTCACCTTCTCTCTGGTTACCAACAAGTTCCTCATTTCTCTCCAAATCCACCCCATTCTGAACTTTATTGTCCATATTGCTATCATCATTTTGGTCAAAGCCACTGAACAAGTCTCTAGGAAGTTCCAAACTTTCCTACATTTTCCTGTATTCTTCTGAGTTCTCCAGACTGTTCCAGCCCTTGGCTGTTACCCAGTTCCAAAGTCGGTTTCACATTTTTGGTATCTACAGTAGCACCCCACTCTACTGGTACCAATTTACTGTATTAGTGAGTTTTCACACTGCTGATAAAGACATACCCAATACTGGGCAATCTAGAACGAGGTTTATTGGGCTCACAGTTCCACGTGGCTGGAGAGGACTCACAATCATTGTGGAAGGTGAAAGATATGTCTCACATGGCAGCAGATAAGAGAAGAGAGCTTGTGCAGGAAACTCCCATTTTTAAAACCATCAGATCTCATGAGACTTATTCACTGTCACGAGAATAGTATAGGAAAGACCTGCCCCCATGATTCAGTTACCTCCCCCTGGGTCTCTCACACAACACATGGGAATTCAAGATGAGATTTGAGTGGGAACACAGCCAAACCATATCATATAGTGTATCCATACAAAGAATATTATTCAGTCATAAAAGGAATAAAATACTGATACATGGTACAATGTGCATGAACCTTGAAAACACTGTGCTAAGTGAAATAAGCCAGATACATGATACATAATTCAATTTATGAAATATTCAGAATTGGAAAATTCATAGAGAAGGAAAGATTAGTGGTTGCCAGGGACTTGGGGAAGGGAGAATGGAAAATAAGTGCTAATGGGTATGACGTTCTGTGGGGGACCGGTGAAAAAATACTGGACATGGTGGTGATGGTTACACAACGTGAATATACTTACTGCCTAGGAACTGTACACTTTAAAATGGTTGAAGTGGTAAATTTTATGTTATATGTATTTTACCACAGTTAAAAAAGAATCCAAGCTCCTTATCTTGGAATACAAGATAAGCCTTATGTGGTCAGGTTTCTGTCTACTTCTATGGCCTCTTTTTATACAACTCTCCTTGCTCCTAGCTTTTTCCTTATACTTCACACTTAACCAAGTTTGCTTCTACCATGGAACCTTGGGCATAGCTGTTTCTTTTTATTGGGATAACAGTTAAATGGTCAGCTTCTTCTTATTATTAACAAGATATGTTAATATATGTTATATATTACTTCAGAGAAAAGCCTTTCTGACTACCCACTCTAAAGTACCCTGTCACTACCTCATCATGCAATTAATGCTGTAACTTAGCACTTATTCTATATTTTTTAACTTAGGTGTTTATAGTCTGTCTTTTCTCCTGGTCCTATTAGAATGTAAACTCAGATTAGAGACATTTATCATTTTTACTGTTAAGTCCACAGTGCTTAGAACCCTGGCATATAGGAAACATCAGTAAATATTTGCTAAATCAATAAGTGAATGAATAAATTAAATGAATAACTTTTACCTTTTTAGAATACCCTTTATTAAATTAATTGTGTTGATGTCAATCTTTTTCTTTTCTTTTTTTTTCTTTTTTTTTTTTTTTGTTTTTTTGTTTTTTGAGATGGAGTCTTGCTCTATTGCCCAGGCTGGAGTGCAGTGGCACGATTTCTGCTCACTGCAACCTCCACCTCCTGGGTTCAAGCGATTCTCCTGCCTCAGCCTCCTGAGCAACTGGGACTATAGGCACCCGCCACCACACCCAGCTAATTTTTGTATTTTTAGTAGAGATGGGGTTTCACCATATTGGCCAGGCTGGTCTCGAACTCCTGATCTTGTGATCTGCCTGCCTTGGCCTCCTAAAGTGCTGGGATTACAGACATGAGCCACTGCACCCGGCCTATCTTTTCCTTGATTATTCCTTTAGTTTGGCCCTTTCAATCTGAGTTAATTGCATATATTCTTTTGCTTTTAATTTATAGAAAAGATAACCTGGTCAACCTAACTTTTTAAAATTATAATATTCCTACTATCTGCTTTGATCTTTTTACTTTGATAAATTGTAGAGAATGCAAGATGGAGATTGAAGACAAAAAACAGGAGCTCCTTGAAATGGACCAGGCACTTAAGGAGAGAAATTGGGAACTAAAGCAAAGAGCAGCTCAGGTTGATTTTTCTTGATTATATTAAATGAAGTTTTCTGTTATGACATAGTCACACAGGATTTGAGAGGTCACCAATTTTTGGTAAAATGGGTATTTTTATAGCATATCTTTTCTCTGCACATAGGGTTTAATAAATTAGAGATATGTCATCTCTCTTTACCTTGATATTTTTCTAGCAAGTAGATTTTGAAAATGAGGATTAGCTTAGTATCTGAGTCTTTTGATCTCTTATATTACCCCATATCAGAAGAAGCTAAGGTTTAGAGGAACAAAAATATTTGGAAGGCATTATTTAGCAGTTTTTATCCAGCATAAAATGAGTCTGAATTATTTTGTTATTTATGAACACAACTATATTTTGTTAAGTTTCTATAATGTATATGGGATTGAATGTCATTATGTATTTAAAAAAAATGTATATGAGGCTCATGAACCATTAGTAAACAATGATTATTTTTCCCATTTAAAAAATAATTTGAGTTTATACTTGTTATACTTGCTATAAACAATGACAAAGCCTATTCTAAGCACACAAGTTTTTATATCAGAATAAAATTGAACAACAGTTTAAGGTTGTTTTTTTAGGTTACACATTTGGATATGACTGTTCGTGAGCACAGAGGAGAAATGGAACAAAAAATAATTAAATTAGAAGGTACTCTGGAGAAATCAGAATTGGAACTTAAAGAATGTAACAAACAGGTAAATTATTTCAAAATTACATATTTTAAATTATTTTTTTAAAAATTCAAACTATAAAACACCCATTTTATAGTGGGTGTTTTTGTTTGTTTGTTTTGGAGGCAGAGTCTCGCTGTGTTGCCCAGGCTGGAGTGCAGTGGCATGTGATCATACCTCACTACAGCCTCGAGTTCCTGGGCTCAAGCAATCCTCCTGCCTTCGTCTACCAAAGCATTGGGATTACAGGTGTGAGCTACCGCACTCTGTGGATCTTTCACTTATTTGATTAAATTTCTTTCTATTTTTTTGTAGCTGCTTTAAATAGGATTGCTTGCTTGATTTCTTTTTCAGGTTGATTGATTTTAGTGTATAGAAATGCTACTGATTTTTGTATGTTAATTTTGTATCTTGCAACTTGACTGAATTTATCAGTTCTTTTTTGTTTTGTTTTTGTTTCTGTTTTGAGACACGATCTCGCTCTGTCATCCGGGCTGGAGTGCAGTGTTGTGATAGCTCACTGCAGCCTCAACATCCCAAGCTCAGGTGATCCTCCCACCTCAGTCTCCCAAGTAGCTGGGACTACAGGCGTGCACCACTGTTCTTGGCTAATTTTTATATTTTATGTAGAGATGGGGTTTTGCCATGTTGCCCAGGTAGGTCTCAAACTCCTGGGCTCAAGCTATCTGACCGCCTTAGCCTCCCAAAGTCCTAGGAATACAGGTATGCCACACCACGCCCAGCCTTGTTTATCAGTTCTAATAGTTTTTTTGGTGGAGTTTTCAGGTTTTTCCAAATATAATATTATATCATCTGCAAACAAGGATAATTTAACATCTCTCTTCCAATTTGGATGCTCTTTCTTTCTCTTTTCTAGTTGCTGTATTCAGGAATTCCAGTACTATATTGAATGATAGTGGTGAAAGTGGACATACTTGTCTTGTTATATATCTTAGTGGAAAGACTTTCAGTTTTTCCCTATTCCTTCATAGGAATAATATTAACTATGGGTTTGTTATAAATGGTCTTTATTGTGTTATTTTCCTTCTATACCCAATTTGTTGAAAGATTTTATCAAGAAAAGATGTTGAATTTTATCTGATGCTTTTCAATAATGCTTTTAATTTTAATATGAAATTATTATATGTTTTTTGTCCTTGATTCTGTTGATGCGATGTATCATGTTTAATGATTTGTGTGTATTGAACCATCTTTTCATTCCCTGGCATGAATTCCACTTGGTTATGGTGAATTCCATTTGGTTATGGTAGATCATCTTTTAAAAAATCTTTTTGAATTCAGCTTGATGGTATTTTCTTGTGGATTCTACATCTGTGTTCATCAGGGATATTAACCTGTTGTTTTCTGTTTCTGTTGTGTCCTTGTCTGGTTTTGGTATTAGGGCAATGCTGGCCTTGTAGAATGAGTTTAGAAGTGGGCCAGGCACAGTGGCGCATGCCTGTAATACCAGCACTTTGGGAGGTCGAGATAGGTAGATTGCTTGAGCTCAGTTCAAGACCAGCTTGGGCAACCTGGTTAGACCCCACCTCTACAGAAAATACAAAAATTAGCCAGGTGTGGTGGCATGTGCCTGTAGTCCCAGGTACTCAGGAAGTTGAGATGGAAGGATTGCTTGAACCTGGGAAGTAGTGGCTGCTGCATTGAGCCATGAATGCGCAACTGCACTCCAGCCTGGGCGACAGAGTGAAACCCTATCTCAAAAATCCCTCCTCTTCAGTTTTTTGAAGTCGTTTGAGTAGAATTGATATTCGTTTTTCTTTAAATGTTTGATAGAATTCAGCAGTGAATCCATCAGGTCCTGGGCTTTTCTTTGATGGGAGACTTTCTATTACTTCTTTTATCTCATTACTTGTTATTGTTCTATTCAAGTTTTCTGTTTCTTCATGGTTCAGTCTCAGTAGGTTGTGTGGGCCCAGAAGTTTATCCGTTTCTTCTAGGTTTTCCAATTTGTGGGTGTATAGTTGTTCATAATAGTCTCTAATGAGCCTTTGTATTTCTGC